>BMAT01004845.1:149547-185489 GCA_019649035.1 Elysia marginata
CTTTTTGAACTTCTAGAGCACGTATATATTATACCTTCCTTAAAAATTAGTTTGCTTATTCACACATACTGCGACTCCTGTTTAATTTCAACTTAACAGGAGAAGTAGCGGGTTAGAATTGTCTGTTGCGTTTGCCCACAGTGGAGTCAGAAGTTGGTACACTTAATGACCGATAAGAGTGTTATAATTATTGTACTTAAAAGTCTGTGTGGCTGATTTGTGGGCCGTCAGGTAACGTTAATATTTGTAGTTATCAAAACAAGCAGCACACCGGTTTAACCGAATAAGTAAACTTCCGGTGTCACCGAGTACTCACACCTTGCGGACTAGCCTACTTAGTAGTACTTACTACTTAGTACTTAGAGTAAGTTAGATTCCCATTGACGATTTTCAACATACACTGTAGGAAAGGGGGTTTCACACTGAGACACAGGTCTAATACCTAATCTTAGCCCACGTTAGGGCAGATCTAGATTTCTACTCAAGATTAATCCAATAATCTAACAATTAAAAGAAATGTTGATAATGATACCTTGAGAATCTAGACTAGATTCTAGATCTGTCCATGAAATCAGCTGAGAGGAGACAGAATAGAACAACAAACTAACAAAGGACAAGAAAATGATTTTGTAAAGGTCTGTGCCGCTTTACCCTGTTATGTTTCTAAAATCTATATATATATATATAGATTGAAAATAATATCGAATGATCAGGGTCCTGTGTAGAATCTATAGAATGATACAGTTATAGCACACAGCGCAGGATCAACGCAATTTAATATGAAACTGAAAGTCTGTCACTTGATGATGAACAAAACTTAGCTGGAACAGCTTTTTACCTTAGGGGTGTATTCCAAGCAGAGTGTACAGAAGTAGCATCCAATACTAACTGCACAAATTGGTGTATTTTTATAATTTGCATTCTTCTGGTAACTATGATTCATACTGAGTATGATCCATATAGATCTAGAATTAGAATTGCAATGTACAAAAAAAAATCAATTAAAATAGTCTATTCAAATCTGTCAAGACAGAAGTTCATGTTCAACGACTCTTACTAATACTGATAACATAGCGCAGTTTAATTAAGGTCTTAACATGTACTGTTCTATTTTTATTTTACCTCAAAATGACAGCAATACTATTTCTAAAAGCGCTTTTTTACTGTTGACAGTCAATTTGAGATTTTGTAACATGTCTCCACTTGATTAAGTAGGTGCATTGAGAAATTTAAACACTTGCGATCTGAGTGAGGATTGTGTATTTAGCATTATTTACGGATAATTCATTACTGCAATTCCAATTTAACCGAACGGTCAATGAAACAGGGTCTACAGACTGAAGCACAACCTTTTGTCACAGTCTCGCAAAGCCTAAACCCTACTCCCTTTCCCCAACCACAATTTAATTATGGCAGCGTGGCTTAGTGGTTTGCTCATCGGACATGTTATCCGATGGTTGTAGTTTTAATTCCCAACAATGACTCATGTTATAGCCTTGGGAAAGCAATTTATAATACACATTTTGGCCAGTCCACCTGCCTGTTATTGTGTTAAATGAGTACATGGCCAAAGGCAGCGCTTGAAATTTTTTTAATCTGCTGGAGGATATAAAAGTCCTGAGACTGCCTTTGGCAGTAGAAGACTATAACCATATTAAAACTATATGAAGTTAGCTAGGTATAACTATTTAAGCGATTTATTAGATTTTAGTTTGTAAAGATGTGGTGAGAGGTCTTTTACTTAAACTCAAAGGTTCTATTGCTAACATTTCAGGTGAACAGCACATTTGACAACCACATTTCGAAAAATGCAGGCCAAACTGCAAGAGAAATCTTTGCAGTATGCATCAGTTGGGGTCGCTGCCCGGCTTGGGGATCTTGTAGCAGTGCAGGAAATGGTCTGGCATGGTAAGTGTTTGGCTTCCTCTTTAATGGCACAGCTTCAAACCTTCATTTTAGGCAAAATTTTGAAAAATAAAGGCTTTAATGAACTCTCTATCGTTGTGGGGAACTTTTTTTAAAAAACTATTATGTGATGTTAATTATTGAAAACATTTTTTGTGAGCATTCTTGACTGTTTCAAGATATCTTGTAGCAGTAGAAGCTTAGAAACAGGTACATATTTTAAATTCTTTTTTCGAGCATCATTCAGCTCTGCAAACATAGGCAAAAGATGTCAGCTATTGGCTTTACACTTTTTATTACAGAAAAAAATTGATGCCTTTTTATAATTAGACTCAAGAACCTACTACAAGTAAGAATCACAACAAATTGAAGGGACAGCTAGCTAAAAAAAATTGTCTTAAATTACAAAAAACTTAGAGGTCAAATAAAATTGCCTTTACACTTTAAAAAAGTGTATACCTTTTTGTTTATTTTGTATAGAAACGTTTGCTTATCTCTAATTATATCAGCCATAAACAAAGAATGGTATATGAATCATGTACTTTGCCTTTCATAAAGGCCCTCCATAACCCATTACTTATGCCTTATGCCTTTACAGTTCATTTGGATCCAAATTTTTCTTGTAGTAGTTAAACATTTTAATGTAATAATGATAATAATAATTTATTGCATATACAAAACCGCATTTCCAAATTCTAAATATCTGCTCAAAGCCATTAGAACACAATAGTATTAAAAAGTATTAAAATAGTTTGGAGCATATATATATACATTTTTAAATAGGTATAACTAATTAAGTTAATAGATCTATACGGAACATTTAACATAAGATCTTTATTATACTGATTCTAAATACGTATACATTTAAAAGCATTACATTGAAAATTCAAAACGAATCTAAAAATTTGATAGACACACAGCATGATAAAGTATATGTGAACATTAAAAAGCACATCGAATTGTACAATAAATAACATATTTCCAAAATTTGTGCAACCACAAACCAATTGACCTCAAATTTCTTAAAAAGATATACCTTAAAATTTTTCTTAAATAGTGCGATAGACTGTTTCCATACATGTGGTGCAATGGAGTAAAATGAATGCTTACCATATGGTTTGTAACACGCCTTGATCTTGAAGTTTAAAATATCTTTTCAACCAGACCGACCTGTAGACGTTTTTGACAACAGAGGATGGAGCCCCATCCATGAAGCAGCCTATGCAGGAAATACAGGATGTTTGGAATTTCTTTTAAGACAGCGTATGTGCACATAATATATTCAGGCTTTTTCATGAAAAACTACCTTTTACTTAGTTTGATCTGGTTTGATTTCGATTCTAGAGACTGGAAATTTTATATGGCATTTTTTGGGGAAAGGTACCAATACCCGATGATTGTGGAAAAGCAAAGACCTGTTTTTAATGTGACAATAGTTTTTCAAGAGTTATGTCATATGGAGGAAAATAGCGTAAATTCTGTTTTTTCAAACTTTTAGAAACTTGGAACACAAAAATGTTTATAGTGCTTTATACTGTTTGCTTACTTGCTGAAGGTGGATGACTCCTAGATATCACCATGGACCTCCATACCTCTCTGTCTTCCATAAAACTGACTAGGTTGTGGACGATAGTTGTTTCTGTGTCTCTCATCAGAGTGAACAAATATGTTGCCTTTGGTCTTTCTCGTCTCTGTGTTCCGTACGTAGGCTCCTATAATAATAGCATCTGGGTGCTCAGCTAAGGGTGTCAGTAGCAGTGACCTGGTAGCCGAAGTCTGCATTTGGCTATTTTCATGTCTACTCTCGGGAGTTTCCTGTACAGCTCATTGTTTGTAGTGTGAGAGCTCCAGTGGATGTTCAAGGCTTTCCGCAACATGCGGGGGTGTATGTGCCACTCAGAGACCTCTCCATTGTGTCAGTCATAACCCAGCTGTTCCAGCCATAGAGGAAGATTGATTCCACTGTGGTGACAAAAAATCTCTTCTCTAAGTCTGGATTCATGGCGGATTTCCAGATTTTTGTCATGTCGTTGAGGGCTTTCCAGGCGAGAGATTTTCTGATGTCGATGTCCTTTGTTGAGTCATCAACCCAGGAACCGAGATACTTAAAGTCATCATTTTAAAGTTTTTGACGTTTTTCTCAAAAACTGAAAAAGTGGAGGTACATTGCTTTATCTTTGGAAGGTATCATAGATGTTTGAGATCTTTTAACATATTGTGATTTGTTGATGTCATAATGTTCATACAGTTCACCAAACACCCACTTTTATGTCAAGGTTATGAAACAACAGGCTTTGAATTTTTCAATTGTATATATCAGGTTTGACATCTCTATTTGAAGAAACAGTCATAACTTAGTAGAAGGTTGCTTTGAACTTGTCATTGTACAATCTTTTTTTAATGATCACCTAAATGTTTCTTTTTTGATAACACAACTTTAAAAAGAAGATTAAAACCTGACAAAAGAAAACCTTTTTTTTTTTAAATACAAGGAACACATAATTTTATAATTTGATGTATAATATTATTAAAAATCTGCATCTTAAGTTATCATGAATTTGATTTGAGTGTTAATATGGAATATGGGGAATCTGAGCATACAAAAACCAAAGTGAAAATCATCTTTACTTTAAAATATCTTGCCTCTGGTTTTTGAAATAGCTAATTGGGAATGAGAATAGAGCACAAAGATATTGTTCTTGCAGGCAAGCAATTGACTTCAAAGAGGGAGTTTGCCAAAAGAAATGATTATTTGCGCTCTAATCTTATTCCCAATACAAAACAACCAACAAATGAAAAATTGCAACCATATTTATAAAAATGTTTACCTACACTTATGTTGTTCATATAATTGTAAAGAATATCTTCTGTTCAACAATTTTGTAAGGGAAATTAAGAATGAGCAAACCATGCTTTACATAATTTGCAGCTGGTGTGGACCCAGACTGGGTGACTCATGCTAAGGAGACAGCATTGCTTCTTGCTGCCAGACAAGGCCAGCATGATGCACTCGTGTCACTCATTAACTGTAGAGCTGACCTTGATTTGTCGACAAATGAAGGCTACACTCCTCTCTGGGAAGGTAGGAAAACTTGAAAAACTTTTTCAATAGGTCTTTAAAACCACAAAAGAAAAACATTAACAGTCCCTTCTCCTCGTTTTGGGGGTAAATCACAGTATATTGTTTGCTTAAATTGAGCTTCAATACATCTTTTCAAAAAGATTTGTGGTTTTTTAAAGCCCCTTGATTTCAATGTAATTGTTGTGTGTAAAATTGTTGGAGTAAAAAAAGAGCTTGGAGCTGCGTATTTGGACTGTAATAAGAAAATGCACATTTTTAGAGTAAGTCTGTGTACAACTCTTCCAGAAGTTCAATTCTAAAACTTACAATAAAGAGTCAAATCTAACTGTCTGAATTTACTAAAATCTGTGTGAAACGCAATGAATTTCATGTGTACAAAGCTTTTTGAAATAATCTTTGAACCAAAGAGAATAAAAGTGATTTGTCACCAACACATCTTATAACACTGGAGAATTTTTGTTTGAGTTTAAAAAGTTTGAACCGTGAGGGCTTGAAAATATGTCTGCAATAAAATTGTTGATCCTTGTCTTTTTTTGTACTTAGATGTATATTTAATGTAATTGGGAATATCTTTGTAGTTTATGCATACCTTTTAAAGATCATGTCCATAAGCATTTGAAAGTCATGTTTAGTTTTTTGTATTTTCTTAAAACACCATGTCTGAAGCAAGAAAAGAGAGGAGGGTGTAGTGAAAAAAAGAAGAGGAAGTGGTGGAGGAAAAAGCGCAAAAAGAAAATCATATGCAGGGAAGAGGGAGAGCAGAAGTTAATGGTGAGAGTCCGGTTCAAGTTAAGTTAGTAAATTACTCCTTTCAAATTACAAAATAAAGCAACAGCAAAAACAGTATGTTATGAGAATTATAAAACAAACAGAGCTGATTTGAATTAAACAGCAATTTTGGACAATGGGATACAGAGCATGATGATGCATTGTGTTTGAATATAGCATAAAGAAATCATGCTTTATTTATTCAGTTTTTAAACTTTTCTTTGTTTGTTTCTTCCTGCATTCACAATCTTATGTTCTGTTAAAAGACTGTGCAAGAAAACCCCAATATTGACCCATATTTTGGGTCTTAGGGAATTTTCAATCCTCTTTTTTTCTTGTGTTTTGCCTTTTGACTTTATCTGAATTAAATCAAATTTTTGCCAGTTTTTTAAATAAAAAATATATAAATTTGTATGAAATGGTCTCACTTTGATCGACCCTACTTAAAAGAATAACATGTCCAACTTGTTGGGAGGTTTTCTAGTCAGGCACACATTTATATTATGGCCTGAAAGTTGCTTCTAGCCGTCCTCATAATATTATGATATTCAGAATTCACAATAATATTTTCTCCAAATTTCTCTTGTCGAGTAAGAAACATCTGTAATTTTTTGTTGCTATTGAAACTGCAGAAACTGCTATAAATCTTATCATCTTGCTAATAGCATGATGTAATCACAAAAAAGTGGGTTCTTTTACAGTTTTCTTCTTCAAATTACAAGCACTTAGAAAAACTTAGTTTCTGCAGTTGTCTGTACAAACAAGTCTACAATAGGACTGTAAAGGTGTCCCAAAATTTTCTGAATGTTGTTCCTTTGTCCACAGCCTTGAGCAATAACAATTTTCACTGTTTTCGGACCCTTGTGAAGAAAGATGCTGACATTGATGCAAGAATATACACTGGTTATTCAGCTCTACATCTAGCAGCAGAGAAAGGAAGCGTTGATTCAGTGAATCTTCTATTGATGGTGAGATGTTTTAGGCTATTTAAAAAAAAAATTGTTTGTTGCACATCAAGCTTTATATAGTAAGTGGGTTATTTGGTGGAAATGATAACATCACATTAATTTGAATTCTTTTGAACCTCAACTCCTCTTATTTGGTCATTTTAGGAACAAAAAAAATTGACTGTGCTTTACGTGTACACATCTGTTTATCTATTCTTAACCAAATAGGAAGCCAGGGTAGTGGTTGCATTTGAAACAAAATATTCCTGATGATTGTAAAACATGGCAGATTTCGTGCTGTAACCGATTTATAATCTTGTAACTGATAAATAATCTTGCACAAAGTTGTTGCTGGAGATTTTGACTGTAAAGTTTTTTAAACTGCCCTTTCAGCCCAATTATACCATGACTTTCTTTCAGAAAGGTGCTGATCTTGATGTTTATGCGGATCACAACTTATCACCCCTGTTTCTAGCCTGTCATAATGGGCACTTTGATTGTGTCAAACTTTTGGTCAAGTTTGCCAAAGAGAGAGGTTAGTAGAATATTTGTAGATAATCCAAATATATTTATATGTCAATGAAATTTTGATTAAAATGGTTTTGAAAAGTTATGAGTGGACAAACTTTTCCTTGTTTATATACCATTGAGGGAATCCCAAAAGAACACAAAAATGTTAAAAAAAAACCAAAACAAAACTCTCTTATACTTGAAAGGCTAAAACACTGGATTCTCCTTGATCTCACAAAATGCATGCAGCCCAAATACTGTTAAATTTCTTTAAAAAATAAAAACTCTAACCAAGTGAATGCAAATCCAAATGAAAAATTTAAACTTTTTATATCGTTATTATGTGGTTGCCATGCAGGCACTCATTAACTTTAATTATCTTATTAATTTCATTCAATGCTTCATGTATATAACTCTATTTCTCATTACAACTGTTCAATTCACGTTATATCCAGGTGTGATGCACATAGTGAATGCTCCTGCTGAGGATAACGCCACCCCATTACTGATAGCTTCACAAGAAGGTCATGCGGATATTGTGGAGTTCCTGTTAAAGCATGGAGCAAATGCAGATATTAGTGTGACAATAGATGACTCCCAGTGTGTAGCTTTACAATATGCTGTCTACAAAGGCCATGCAAGGTGAACTTAAGTAACTTCACACAGAAAACATGAAATTGCTAGGCCAAAATGGAGGAGATACTTCATTTTAAAGTATTTTAAAATTTGGCTTTTGGAAACTTACAAATAAGTTGGGGGCTGTACTATTAAGATGTCAAATGAAAGTATAATCCAATCAGTATTGTATGCCGAAGTAAAAATTTTTAGTCTGTTGAATGCGATGTAGGCTGTGAAAACCAGAGGTAAACAGAAATCTTAAAAATATCCATGCATATCGCATATTTTTAAAGGTTCTCATTCAAAACTGTAGAAGCTTAAGGTGGGAATTTCTAACTTCAGCCAAATTCTTTTACCTGATGGTGTTATTGTTTGAATAATGTAAGTTCAACATGAACCCTTTTAATTTGTACCTGAAATCTTTCAATTTTTCAAGTAAAAAATTTTTTTGTTTGTTTTGTTTTTTTTGTTCTGACAGGTGTGTTCAGCTGCTTCTTCCCTGCACTGACCTTTCTGGGTTCACAACTTATGACAAGATGCACCCACTGGTTCAGGCCTTAAAACACCAGGATACAACCATCTTAGAGATGTTGCATCAGCACCTAGACATCCACAGGCTCTCACCGGTACTCTATGGTTACTTTAATTTTAAAAAAGTTTCCTGCATTAAGAATGGGATTGCCCTCCAGAGGTTAATGTGTATTCATTTTTTTTTTAGTTTTCCCCAAAAACTGTCATTTTAAGAGTTTGTACTGGTTTACTTTTTTACCATTGATGAAACCAAATTGTTACTTTGCCTGAAATACTATACTAAAGTGGAATTATATATCTCTTGTCCCCTAAATTCCAGTGATGCAATGTTTGTTTGTTGTTTTTTTTTAAGAAAAAAAAAACCAACAAAAAACAAGGTTTATAAAGGTATGCAGAGCATACTTCAGTGCAGCAAATCCAATGCTTGCACAAAAGTGCAAGAACCTTTTGAAAATGATGGTCCCCTAAGTTCCTTTAAGTAGCTGTGATCTGCGGATGAGTAATAGTATCCATTATTTGGCTTGAATCAAGTCTAGAAGGAGGGTGTCTACAGTTCATTAAAGCATGGCATAAAAAGACAGGCTATAGCAACAGAGCCAGAGAGGCAGTGGGGCTAGGCTAAGTCTCAGGAGGGGCTAAATGCTATCAATGTGTGTTGAGTTAGATGGTCTATGTTTAAATGCTATCAATGTGTGTTGCGTTAGATGGTCTATTTTTAACGGCTATCAATGTGTGTTCAGTTAGGTGGTCTATGTTTAATTGCAATCAGTGTGTGTTCAGTTTGGTGGTCTATGTTTAACTGCTATCAATGTGTGTTCAGTTAGGTGGTCTATGTTTAACGGCTATCAATGTGTGTTCAGTTAGGTGGTCTATGTTTAACTGCAATCAGTGCGTGTTCAGTTAGGTGGTCTATGTTTAACTGCTATCAATGTGTGTTCAGTTAGGTGGTCTATGTTTAACTGCTATCAATGTGTGTTCAATTAGGTGGTCTATGTGTAACGGCTATCAATGTGTGTTCAGTTAGGTGGTCTATGTTAAACAGCTATCAATGTGCAAAAGTAACATACATATATGACTTCATGGGGGGTTCCTGGTCTGTTACATAGTTACATTAAAAGTCTCGCACAGTTTTCAGCTTTTTTTCATCATCAGTCATTTACATCCCTGTATCCTGTAGGATTATAGTCGCATAATTCTAGATTTCTCTAAGTTTTTTTTACACTTTAATTGAACTGAGCTCAATCAAAGAGGCAGGCCTCATACGTTTAGGTGTTAAAAGACCACAGTAACACATAGAATTTTTTATACAAGTTTTTCACTGATTTTTTCGTTTTAATTATCAAGTGCATTTTTTGGCTTTATGAATATGAAAACAAAAAATTATTTTAATGCTTAACCATGTAAGCGCTGAGTTAAAATTAATGAATAGATGTTTTAAACAATCCATGAAAAGTTAGCTAAATGTATACTCCGAACCATATTATAATATCAATACTAGAGCCATACCACAAGAAAAAAAACCAGGTAAAACTAATACCTTAAAAACAACTCGCAAAACAAACAAAAAAAAGTTAGATGAAACGATTGTCCCACAACCAGCCCACATGAGTTTGAATTTACTTTGTTGCTGACATTTGGAGCAATACACTGCTGAGCCTTCAGATGTTTTACATTGCACAAAGTTATCACAATTTTGGGGAAAGATATAAAGCCTTTTTTATTATTGAAACAATGGAGAAAAAGAAGCAATAAATTCAGTTTTAAAAGTTATTTTCTCAACTTGAAATTTGCAAGATCCGACTCATTTGGGCTCTTCGTGAGACCAACAGGTTTTATTAGAAATATACAAAGCTAACTTAAATTCAATTTTTCCCCAGGTATCTGCCTACATTAAATCCAAGCTTGGCCACTTGACAAGCGCTCTAGTCCCTGCTCGTGTCTGCTCTCTGCTGTGCTTAGTGAAATCTGGCTGGCCAGTGACTGGGGCAGAGTATCTTCTCAGACACGGCGTCTCACCCAACATTTCTAACAGCAGCAAAGATAAGAAGGGGCATGGCGGCACAGCTTTTATGAGAACAGAGGGATCATCACAAGGGACAGAGGAGGAGCTCCCACCCCTGATAGTGGCATTATGGACCAACAATGTTCCTTTATTTCAACTTCTCTTGCGACATGGTGCCAACCCAAATTTTTACCACAAGAATGTGACAGGAAATGTGGCTATGTTGTTGGCATTTCAAAATGACCTGGAGCGTGATCTTTCTGCCATGATTGTGAGAAATTCACGACAACCCAACTTTCAAATTTTTTACATCTGGCAGCTTTTTCTCGCTGGTGCTGAATCACATTCACTATTTGACTTGGATGGAATTCGTGTAGGCCAGAATACGACTTTGGGTGGGGCCTCTCCTTCTGTGGTCCATGCCCCTAATCCAGCCATCACTAACCTTTTTGGGTTGAAATTCCACATGTTTAAACGCAAGGAAAACCTTGTGCCAGTGCTTGCCTTACTTATGTGCATATCAGACCATGCCAGCTTGCCCAACTATGTTTTAACAGATTCAGACTTTGACACTGACCAGAGAAAAGTGCTTCAAGCAATTTCAGGTACTTTTTCTTGGAAAAGTCAATTCAAATGCTTTTGTTATGCGGCAATGGAATGATTTAAGTATAAAAACATACACCACAAATTACAAAATAGAAACAAAAACAAAAAGAATACCCATAGTTGAATGATATTTTAAAAATTGTAAAAATAAAGACAAGTGGGCTTATCTAGCTTTGATGGTAATTCTAACAAGTAACATGCAAACTGGCCATGCACTTCAGTTGTTGCGCCACTGATGATGCCGGCAGTTGCGAAAAAGTTCAGTATTTTTTTTAAGCATGAAGTTGGCATTGCTGTTGTAAAAAATATTTGTTTTTCAAGTTCATATTGAAAGCTCTATTCATTTTATTGTAAGCTATAAGACTGATCTTTGTAAAGTCTGCTATTTTGATGAAGAAATATATTTGAGTTAGTTAGTTAATGCCCGTCCGCTGCGACGTCAACTGACGTCTCTGCCTGGGCTAATCTGTATATTGCTGTCGTCAGGTGCTTCCAGTCGGATCTGTTCTGTGCTATGTTGCGAAGGTGGTCAAGGTCTGTAATTGAATGTAATCTAGTTGGCCAGTGATCGTTGTTGTGACTCTTGAGGTCTCGTCGTAGTGTAGTCACAATCGACGTTTTTGGGCGGCCTCGTTGTTTGCTTCCCTCCGTCTTGAAGTATTTAGTCATTGCAACGTTGGGTGGTGTATTGATGGCCTGTCTTAAAATATGGCCGAAAAATCGCCATCGAGCTTCGAGAATGGTTAAAGATATGGGAGTTTCACCTGCCTTCTGATAAAGAGTATTGTTTTTGATAACTGTGGGATATTTGATTTTGAGGATTGTTCTTAATTGCCTGCGGTGGTAAGTGTTTAATTTGTGTTCTTCTTGCTTTGTCAGAGACCATGTGCCGCAGTTATACAGAAGTTTTGACTTCACAAGTGCTCGGTATAGGTTTAGTCTTGTTACTTGTTTCACCTTGTCGTTTCTTATCCAGATGCTTGACAGCTTTTGTAGGGCGAGGTTGGATAATTGTTTCCTTCTTTAAATATGTTCTGTATCTCCCAGCAATGAGCCTACTTTCTTCACTTTTTTCCAATCTTCTCCGTCTTTTTGAACTAGTATGTATTCAGTTTTGTTGGTATTAACATTTAACCTGAAGTCTGCTAACTCTTTTTGAATTGTTTCTACGTCGACAAAGTCAGTCGTTGAAACAAAGTCAACGTCGTCTGCGTATGCCAGTTCTAAAGTGTTTTGAGTGTAGAGTGTCTCGATCTTCCGTATGTTTTTGAGCGCATATTCTAAGTAGACAATGAATAAGACAGGGCTGAGGCTATTGCCTTGAGGTGTTCCAATATTTGACTTGAATGATTCTGTGTTTGATGATCCTTTGAGCTTTATAGATAGTTCTGTGTTACTAAGCAAGTATCTGATTATGCGTTGTTCGTCTTCCTTAATGATATTCTTCAGTATGTTAAGGAGAAGGTGCCTGTCTATGGTGTCAAAGGCACTGGACTTATCAATGCCTGTTACAAAAAAGTCTATATTCTCGGCATAGGTCTTGCTTACTAGCCATCTGTGACTCCACACTATATCGGATGTACTCCTCCCTTCCCTAAATCCGCTTTGACTTGGAGATAGGTACTCGTTTATGTCATGCTTAGTTCTGTTTAGCACGATAAGTGAAAGCACTTATATATTTGAGTATACATTCTAAATGTTTGGAAAGCTTCTCAGGTGTACCACCAGTAAATTATGTTTTTATAATAATCTCCAGAAGTGTTGAAATTAAAAAAAAAAGTGCTTTTTCTTCTATGAAATTTTTTAAAAGTAAATTCGATGGGCTGGGTAGAGATTGGATTATGCACACATATAACACAACTATAGGTCATTTGTAAAGTAGGTCAAACATAAAGTAAAGTAAAAAGGGTCATTATTACAATAGGTAAAAGGCACTAACAAATTAAAATTGGTGATAGCAAAGAGATGGGCATAGACTTACTGATAAGACAGTTATAAGTTAAATGTCAAAAACTGCAGCTTACGTTGTCTTTACCTTTAGACTACCTAAAAGTTTGAAGATGTAAGCAACTAAAAATAAATGGTACAGGAATTCTCCTTATTGATGCAGTTTCAATTTACTCTTTCTAAAGGCTTCTATCATAGAAGAAGTGGAAAAGTAGGTATTAAGAAATCTGCCTTGAAGCTCTCTTTCAAAGAAAAGGTGGAACAAAGTCCTGAAATGAATTTTTCTTTCATGTCATTTTTAAACAGATGACTATAAAATTTTTTGTTCTGTTTATGTTACTTTTTTGTCATACAGAAAAGACCAACTCCTTATCCCACCGATGCAGACGTGTTGTTGTACATCAACTGGGTAAAGAAAACTGCTACTGCCGCTCGTCCATGGCAAAGCTGCACATCCCAACAGTTTTACAGGATTATCTCATGTTCTCTGAACTGGAGCCTCCTCTGCAAGACATGATCCTAAAATTCATAACTGTGAATCCTCCTGACGAGGCAGGTGATGGATCCCATTGATAGGAAATGCAGAGGGTGATGTGGATATAAACTCAAACGATATTTGAAGGGCACAAGGTGCATATATTGATGTCACCAATTTCCTGAATGTGTTAAGAAAAGTAGTAAGGCTGAAAGGAGAAAAAGCTGGAGAATGGTTTGTGGGTAATATAGCTGAGGATATTTTTAGCTTTGAAGGGTCCACCATGTTTTAGGCTTTTTATTTTATGTTTTAATGTTTAGTTCTTTTAAATACACCATGTTTCCTAAAGGTTATGAAACAAAGTAAATCATAAATGAATCAGTGTCAAACAGTTTGATCCAGTCTTCTCTGATAAAGATAGAATTTTTACATAGTGCCTAACCCACCGCTACTCTAAGCACTTAACATGGGTTTCCCAATGGGCTATTGCCAATCAAATTACCCTCTGAGCTCACTGTGGATCAGTTGCTCTTTACACTGACATGACCTTTTACTGCCCATAGCTGGGTACTCATTAAATGCCTGGTGCTTGGTGAAGTTATGTTTGCAAGTTGCCTTTTTCAAGGATTGAACCTTGACCTGCAAAACCAGTGGCTCAGACCCTGGACCTCTATGTTTTTAAGCCAAATTTCTACCACTAGACCACTACGCCATACTCTGTGGCCCCAAGATTTCTGTTGTTTTGTGTTAAAAAGATATGAAAACTTGGTCAGTATGGATATTGTTCTTAAAACTTAAATGGAAGTTTACTTTGTATAAGTATAACTCTAGTAATAATTTTAAAAATTGTATTACTTTATCAGGCATTAATAGATATATGTAATTTGATAAATGTTAAATTGTTTGACGCCTGCATTCCAAGTCATTCTTATAATCAAAGAACTAAATTCATTAGTCTTCTCTTGCCCTTCCCTGAGTTAAATAATGTTAAGGGAAATGTGTTCTTAAGAATGTATGTTTAATTGATTACATGTATTTTTATTTGGTGCTTATAAGTTCTGTAAGACATACAAAATCCCATTGAGTTATTTTGTCATTTGTGCCTTTTGAAATGAGAGAATTTTTTTCCTTTTTTGTTGCATTTGCTTTACGAAGCAATTTTTTTCTTTTTATCAAGAAATAGTTCATTGCTTTTATCAAAGAGATTCTACCCTATGCATGAGTTCACTTGTACAGCCTTATCTTCAGTGAGGGCCAAGGCAGAAGATGCCTTGTAAACAGGATTATAATGTAAGGGCATGGATACAAGTATCCTGGGAATACTCTTCATGTGTATTTTTAGAGCTAGAATTTGTTTTTTTTTGTGATAGAACAAACTATAGTTGATCATATGATTATTTGCATGGGTTTTCCCTCAAAATCTCAAAACTAAAGTTGAGTTTTTGCTGAGTTTTGCAAATTTTGTGAGTTTCCTTAGTCATGAATAATCCCAGGGCCTAGCAAGGACATGGGGATGGTATATCAGGTTAGAAGAGACATTTTCAACATTGTTATGGGCTCTGACGGTGAAGAATGTCTGACTATCAATACAGGATCTACTCTCTAAATCCAACTGTAGATTCTAACTCTAGATTTAGATATTAATCTAGATATCTAGATCTGCCAGCAAGCGGTGGGACTTGGCTAAGATCTAGTAAAATGCCTGCTTTAGGATAAGAAATTAAATACTTTGAAAAAGCTATCTGAAAATTTCATAAAAATGGAAGGCGAGATGAGAGCAGTTAAATGCAGTAAAGATAACAAAGCCATGAGCAACATAGTTCAGGATCAATAGCTCATAGTTCCCAGGCAGGCTCCTTGCAGACAGGCTCTTACCTACTTTGGCTCTCAGCTAACAAGAGTAGAAGTTGTTTTTAGACTTTAAATTATTTTGGTTAAAAGTTGTTTTAAAGGATGAAAATATGTTTTCATTGTTCAATATATGAATCAGAACAATATTATATTTCGGAAGCATATTGCTGTTCAACATTTTTGAGTAAAATGTTACGGAATACTAGATATTTTTTTTCAATGTGATTTCATGCTTGTAGATAACTTAAATGATAACTCCTTTCATATTGTTTAAAGTGACACTGTTGTCTTCAAACTTTTTGAGAGAGCACAAAAACAGTAGATCATTTTATTTGTTGGTGCTTGTTAATTGTCAAATTTGTAAATATTTGCATACCATGTTCAGTAAATGTTGAATGACCGTAAAATCAAATCAGGCAGCATTTAATTTTTTTAAAAATGTAACAGAGCTTTACTGCTTCTTTATTTAGCTTTGAGAATATGGAGCTAGGAGTCTTTAATCTTCAGAAATCTTCATTAAGTCAATGAAAAGGAGTGCTGAACACTTAACTTAACACTTAAAGGGTGGAGCAATCATTTGGGAGCTAACACTAATGGCTGATGCTGTCTTTACTCGCCAACAAAAATATGGAGGTTAACAAAAAAAAAATCAATTTTATTCAAAGTGTTTTTCATTCTAAACAGTAATTTTTGGACAAATCCCATAATTTTGGCATCTTAAACAGGTGAGGCCAGATTTCCTGTAAACTTGGGTTCTTTTAAAAAGATTTGTGGCGCATTTTTCATGATTTGTTTTTACTTATAATATTGTGGAAATAGTGAATATAAATGAAAGTTTTACCCATGTTATAAATTGAGTTTTGAGAGTCCCATCAGTTCTGCAAGTCTACAAAAGCTTTCAGTTATTGGCAGTGATTTTCTTCTCCATTTTTACCTGACCTGTCACACACCTAAATTTTTCTTGTACATCTCAGCTTAAATGACTCATAAGGAAATAAAATATTCAAATATTTTCACCAAGTCTTACTCTTTGTTTGCTTCCTGTATTCTTTGTTAAGTAGGAAGTTGGCCTAGTTTTAAACTGAAGGGACCTTAGACATGATACTCCTTTCAATCCATAGTAACTCGATCATTATGGTACATATATCCCTTTCTCTTACACCCACCTAAATATCCACACTTTGATTACTATGTCATAAGATAAGGATCTCGACTCATTATGGACAATTAAGAATATCTCTGAAACTTTATTTTTAAAGTTCACACAGTAATTCCTTACAGAATTCAGAATTCATCTCAACACATTTTAAACATTCAAATAAATTTAATTGATAGACAATAAACACTGCCACTGTCTATGGGGAATAGCTACTCTTTGTTTTCTTGACATTTTGCAGCAGCATTGATGGCATTTTACAAATTGCCAAAGTCTGTGCCAAATTGCTCCTCAGGCCTTTTATGGCCAAATCTAAAATTGGCTGAAGACCCTATAAGTGTTAAGTGAAGAGATAATTAAAAAAAAGTAATATGAGGGTATTTTGTATCTACAAATGATACATGCATAGTAATACTTCCTCTTTTAGTACCATAGGAGTTATTGATGCAACAGTCTCTGCTGCTCATTTATCCCTGGATGAATGGAAAATCATGTGATTGTGATTGTTTTTTCTTTCATTGTGTTTATAGAAAACTTGTGTTTTCGTATATTTTAGAAATGTGAAAATAATTTTAAGAAACACAGACTTAATTTATTAACCCCTCTAAATGAAACTTTGGTATCTCTCTCTCTGTATAAAGAATACACAGATTCAAAAGATTTGGTAACTTGATTTTTGCACCTGCTGACAGGTTGAAATCAGTTTGCTTTGATAGTAACTGTTAGAAATTGTATTCTCTCAGTTACATCTTGCATGGGTTATCGCCCTTTTTTGTCAAACAATTTCTATCAGCATAAGATTCTTTTTTAAGATGTGCAAGTTTAAAAATAATTTTAATTATTTGTTGTTTTATTGCTTATTTGTATGTTTTATTGATTTTTGCATTTCCGTCTGTATAATTTTCTGTGATTCTGCGACAAATCAAATCATTTCGATAACTTTGTTCAGTTATTGTAATTATCACACTGCCTTTAATATAGGTGTGTTCATGTCAATGTCGATTGTTGTACTTTTAACCCAGTTTATTGGGTTCATGCTTCCTATAAAAATGATGGTTAAAAAACTGTTTTAAATTGTTTTTTTTTCTTTCTGATCTCTCTCTTTATGCTTGTTTCACCTACCTGGTGTCTTGTCTTACAGAAACATGCAAGCACAACACATTGCATACACATGTGGAACATCGTAGATTTTATTTTTGCTCTTTCTGAGTAAAGTGTTAATAAAAGATAATGAATATACTGCATTATTATTCAGAATATTCTTATCTCAATAAAGTGCAGTCAAATATGAGCTCTCATAATCATCACTCTAAGGCCTATTCAACATAACAATTTTATAATGCTAAAAATACATTAAAAACTAACATTGACACATTTGGAAAAGTTCCTTGGCTTCAGCAAAAATATCAAGCATATATACATGAAAGACCAACAGGAAAATGGAAAAGAAATGTCATGATAAAAGCTGTACGTAAATGTGGACCTTATGGTTTTGCATTAGGCAGAAAGTAAGAAATATAAGTTCAAAGCAAAAAAGAAATAAATATTGTACTAAAAATAGTAAAATACAATGCAGATAATCTGCAATAAAAGACATGGGTATTTATTACATAAATAAATGAGAAATAGAAAAATACTTTGCTTTGGAGAGGCAACTATTCAAGACAACTGGAAATGCACTCTAATTTTGTGAAATTTACTAAAAATAGATCTCTGTGCTTCTATTACAAAGGATAATTAGCTCAGCAACAAAAAATTTTCATGCCTTTTAATTTATATGTAAACTTATATTTTAAAATTAAAGTTCACACTATTTTCTACTTCTCACATTATTAGATTTAGAGAAATTTGTATATGTCATGTATTATTTGCATAAACAATTATTGTAAATAAAATTTGAGAAAAAAGATGGCTGAAAGTAAATATTAAAAAAAAAAAGAAAAACAGTCATGCGATTGTTAAAGCTATTATATCTAAATTAGCTAGCCAGTCAAAAATCAATTAATGGCTGACATGATTACCTGATTCTAAAGAAATCAGTCACTTGAAATTTGTCCTGTTCGTCTCCAAGTACAGGTACAGTTGTAATGAACTGTCCTGTCACATAAATGATCACCAATCTTTTCTAGACATGCGTAAACTACCTAAAGAACTAATGTTTTGAATTCTATGCACCTTGCTCAACAAATTTGAGATAAATCAGCCCAAGAGAGAGAGAGAGAGAGAGCCAGCAAAACATACTACAGTTGAGTTCAGGTACCTAAAAACTGGATAATTTGAACTATATTAAAATTACCGATTTTATTTGTCTTTTGTAAAATATACTGATAAATTGAAATGAGGAAATTTTGAATTTTAAACTTTTTTTCCAGTAGGGTTTGAAATATCGGAACTTGACTGTCAAACAACTGAATGTCTTAATCTGTTAAAAGCATTACTATCATTTGAATGTAACTGTAAGTGTAAGCAAATAACAGATCAAGAAATTCGTTTGTTTTACCGGCTGTAAAAATACAAGGGGCATATTTAGGGTGTGGCTGGCTTCAAATTCTCCTGAACAGCAGTTTCTTTTGACTCTATCATTGGGGGTGAACATTGAGGGGCAACAGAAGGCACAGATACTTCAGGGCCAGCTGCTTCTGGTGCTTGCACTTGTTCCGACACTTTCTGAGTTGAGCCATTGCAGCTTGCCACATCAGCTGATTTTATTGGGGGAGATGGTGATTTTGCCGAAGACTGCTTCGTTTTTAGAGGTGAGAGAGGATGACGTGATGCTGAGCAATTTATTCCGACAGATTGCTTGTGATTGGCACTTCTAATGACTGGGGCACTGCCAGTCTTTTGCTGCATAGCGATGGGGCCATCTTGTCCTGTCTTCTGTGCTTGCCGTTCCTCCTCATCCAGCCGCAGATGATAATCAATAAACTTTTGCTGACTTAGAGGATTCATGCGGCTCCACACAAACGCTCCATGTCGCTAAAACAAAGAAAAAAGTTACATTAAATCCATTCTTGGTTAAAACTTAAATGGATAAAAAATTTTAATTGTTTGAACAAAAAAAAAAAGATCTCTTGATAAAACACGTGGGTTAATATATTTTAAAGTACATGTATAAGTGAAGGACAATTTTTTTTTCCTTCTGCAATTACAAGTGTATCTATTCTTCAGTAATAAATGACAAAAATCCAACAAAATTTGGCATTGCCATACATGGATTACAAGTTAGCCTTCTATAATTTGCATTTTCCAATTCTTAAGAGATCAAAATTCAAATGCAAGATTTACAAAGTAAAAAGTCAGTTGTTCACAGCAATAATAATACTATTACTAACTTTATGTTCTGCTTACCACAGCAAAACACAGCCCTTGTAAAATTTTTTTGTTCAAGAACATAAAAATAAGAGAAAGTAAAACAATACTTCAAGTACCCATTAATAACACAGCATCAGAAAGTAATGAACAAAATAAAATCTGCAAGAATTTTTAAAACAACAAAATAGAACAAATGAAAAAGTATAGTCGATTCCTTACAATTGAAACCTAGATAATTCCAAAAATTTTAAAAATTCAAACTACTGTGAGATGTCCGATTTTATCTTTCTTTTTTAATTGATACTGATAATTTTGTTTTTGAAAGATTCAAAATTAAATTTTGTTCCCAAAAGGTTTGAAATATTCAAACTGGACTGCAGGCCTATATAGAAAAAAATGAAGAGCAGAACATATTTAATAAAATAAAATCTCCAACACGCGTCACACTAAAGGCTTGAAATGCCTGAACTTGCAAGAAAAGTCGGTTAAATTTAGATAACACAAAAAGGCAGACAATAGTCCTTGATAAACTTAACCAAGTTTTATTTTCAAGGCCAGTTTAGAAGCATTATTGAAATCAAGGGAAAAAAAAACTTTTCCAACTACAATTTCAACTAGAAAATAATTATGAAAAAAAATGCAGTGTACCAGAGTTTTTTCATGAAATGTCTTCTCTCTTTATTTTGGCTTCACAAACAACCCAAACCATGGGACTGAATCATACCACAACAATTCTTATTACTTACAGGCATCATGAAATAGTGGTCTTAAAACACAACATTATAGGAACTGAAAAGAAGACTTGCTGCATCCAAAAACCATCAATTTTTGCCAAATGTCCTCAGAATTTGATTGATCCTTCAATTTCAAGGTTTTAAACATTAAAAGTAAAGCACTGCATTTACTGTATAACTAGTCTATCTGTTGATGCCCTTTCTTGTTACTTCAGTTTTTTTAGATGCACATACACTGCTTTACAATTACACCTAGGCATTTGTACATCAAAATATTCTCTCGTAAGAAAATGTTGTTTCTTTAAAAAAAAATCCAAAGTCATGTCTTTCAGATGTTTTGTCAAATACATTCTTTTTTATTCATTAGGGTCTTCTCTAGCTTTTTCTGTCTTAAAAACCTGTACATGATAATGTCAGATCTGGCTTTATGATATGTCTATGATGATGGTGAGTGTATGTAAAAAAACGACAACCAAAAAGCACTTAAAATTCTTTTCAGTTGTACCAAAACTAATGGATTCAGTTTAAATTTTTAAGGAGATGTACAATGTAATCCTGGTCAGTTTGTCTGATCTCAGGTCGTAAATAAGTCAAAAGTCTTGTTTTTAGGAGACAACAGTCAATGCTCTAAATGAAAGTGTAAAGCCACTACCTTTCCTCTAATAGGGTAGTTTGGATCAGCTCTGCTGTTGTACATGTGTTCATATGATAGTCCCTCTTTATAGAATCGCTGGGATCCGTCACGTTCTCTCAGATAGTTGACAGGAACTGCAAAACAGGCACAATGTATAGTGAATTTATAAATCACAAAGTGTACAAGTTGATTGAAAGAGTAAATTCATTAATTGTGCTGTTCGCTGGCTAAGAAGATCATGATTTGATTTTGGTTGAAAACTGCCATATTTAAATTTTAAAGCAATGAAAAATTAATGCACTTTCACACAAAAAAACTTTGTCACTTTGTGTACATGCAACATTTATTATTTCAAACTCCTAAAATGTTTTCCCGTTTTCCATATTTAACTTTCAAAATGCACATTTTACCTAAGAGGATGGCATTGATAATCTTGTTTAACATCCATTTGTCAAATACATCAGATTTTGTGATTCCTAGCAATACAGACCTACTTTCTAAATGCAATCTTGTTCTGCTATAATTTTCTTGAATATAGGTTGCTATAATCTATCCTTGGCCCTCATTAAAACTTTTAAAAACCATATTTAAAGTCTTTCTTGGTTTCCAACACATGTGACTAAAAAGGATATTATTTAAATACTTTTTAAAAAATTGCTAGCCATAACAACTTGAGTTAGCTACAGAGAGATCAGCTTATGAGTTTCTCGAGTGAGTTTTTTGAAAGTTCTCAGTAAGCTAGGATTAATTAAATGAAAAACAGAAAAAATAAATCAATAAGTTCTCACTTGATCCTAAAGCTGCTTCTCTATTAAGATGAGCGGTGTGTCGTCCAGAGCCAGAGGGACGCTCTCCATGCCTTAAGTTGAAATCAACCCTGTAATGAGTGTCTTCCGCATAAGGTGGCACCACCAGAGATCCAGGATTGGCTCTCGATGGCCACCACTTAGCTTCCTCATGCTGTAAAGGCTTTGTGTAAACCTTAAAACATCAACAAATGAAAAAACCTCAACTTGAGTGAAAGAAAATACCAAAGTAAACTGATGTTTATTTAAGGACACGCATCTGGAAAATCAGGACAGTGAAATCTGATTGGAAACGGTTAAGATCTCAAGACCAAACAAAATTTTTTTTACTTTAAGCAGGAGTTGACTTAGACTATTATAAAATATATACAAAATGCAACTGCCAAACAGAGTTGACCTTTAAGCAAGAGTTTCCTTTAAAGGTTTGATTTTGTAGATTCAATTGTATGACAATTTGTTTACTTCATATTCTAGGATACTAATTACTATAAAAATCAGAAATCATCCATGAAAACTGTTTTGAAAATATATCAAAGAAACAAGAAAACAAAATCAACTGTATCATTCTTCATTGCATAAACTGGTTGGGAATATGTATGAATCCATATCGCCTTTAATTTTATCAGTCTGCTCTACAAATTGCTGATACTAGAGGTGACACTGCAATTCAAATGTTGGGCTCTATGAAATACATGCTATGACTGAGTTAAGGAAAGATGCCAGTATATTGATATATTATTACTAACATTAGAGATAGAGCATCCAAGGTCGCCATAACTGTTTCTGATTTTGTTACATAAATGTACTGCAAGGTTAATAGGTTTTGGAGCTTATCTTGGACTACTTACATTACATATTGGCTCATTTAGAAAGCGCACATTTCTGTCCAAGAAGCCACATGCCTTGGCCTGTGGTCTGTGTGCCCTATAGTCAAGTAGTGACTGAGGCAGCACCCTTGTTGACTTTAGAGGACGTAATGAATCAATAGGAAGTGTATCAGGCAAAGCAGTCTTGTCTCCTGCAGCAGTTTTTGGGGTTGGTGTTCTGGGCTCAAAGGAAGCTCTGTATGGCAAGGGTTTGTACTTGGGGTGATCAGATACAGCATCCTCACTCATCACACGGAAGGTGTCGGGGCTTTAAAATCAACAAATCAGAATGAGGCATTTAATTTGCCTAGAAAATTCACAAAACAAAACTAACATTAGCAACAAACAAAAGGTGGAACGTTAAAAGATACTTGAGTTTTATTACTGTTTCAAAATACATGTACCTTATAAATAAGTTATCATTAAAGCTAGAAGTATGACATTAGTCAGACCTGTTCATACACAACCGTTATGAGAAAAGCTAAGACTTTTAAATTTTTTAATATAATTTAGAAAAAAAAAGCATAAGATGCTAATGCATTACATATCTATGAAAGATTTTCTTTTAATTCTTTTTTTTTTGAACAGTGGAAAGAGTTTTATAAATTTATTTCAATTTATTTTTAGGATGAAGAAGCTGAGTGGTTAAATTATTTTGTGGATCAGGTGACATGCTTGACAATAGGCTTCTGTAAAGACAATATCAACTATAAAAAAATTGAATAGTAAAAATAAGCAAAGTTGATTTTAACATTAAAAACATACCGGTATATTTAAAAAAAACTTTGACTGCCACAAAAACACAAAGAGTCCAAAAGCAAAACAAAAAAGAAAGACTAAAAATGGAAGAAAAGCGAGGGAAAATAAGTTGCAGAGTGGTGGAAAGAATACGAAGGGACAGACAGAAGTCTGGGATAGGATACAAAGAAAGAGCAGTGCTAGAAAAAATGGATAAAATGAAATAAGGCAGATGGGATGGAGACACAGACACAAAAACATACCTTGAAAAATTGCAGAATAAGACAACCTGGAAGTAGCTTTCAGAGATATAAAGAGAGATCAAGTTGATAGATAAAGGAATAAATTAGAAAGCAGATGCAGAACAGAGATGGTTGTAATGAATAAGAACACAGAGAGAAGGTAAACTGGGAAAAGGGAAAAGAAATACACAGGATAGATTGTAGAAATAAAGGGTGAGAGGGGTATAGCATACAGAACTAGGACCAAGAGAAGGACTAAACAGAACCAGAAACACAATAGGAAAGAAATAAAGAAAAGGAGACGGGGAATTTGGGGAAACCAAAGAGAGAAACTGACTAGACATGATGTGGAAGGAAGGAAATGAAATAAACTATATAAGACACAGATTAACCACTAGATGTATAGGATTGCTACATATCAGTGTAGATCTATGTCATATTAGAGAGCTAAAACAAGCAATAGATCTACAGATCTCTCATGTATATCTAGTTGTTTGTCATCTTAATGTATGAATATTTATGTATACGTCTTGCCTCCAGGGTGAATGAGTCGGAAGTCTGAATATTATATTTTTCTTGAGAGACCATTTAAAGGTCTAGTTTCCAAGTTATTGTCTGTATTTTAAGTAAACAAAAATTTATTACCTTTTTACAAAATATTTACAATTTTATGAATATACCATCAAGTGAAAGTTTAGTAGGCTACAATGTTCTTTTCAAAACAGCAACTTCTTTAAAGGTGAAAAAAGGTGAAATACGACTTATTCATCCTGGACGTGAGACACAGCCTATGTTTTTTATGAATGAAAGTTACCAAATCAGGAAAAGTCTGTATTAAGATCTAGATCTAGAGTCTAGATGGATCTTGAATCTAAATTTGGTTGCTTTGTAAATTGTAATATAGGTTAGGGCCTAATAGTTTTTTTTTTACATCAACAGATAGATCTAGATCTAGATCT
The DNA here is from genome assembly GCA_019649035.1 of Elysia marginata. Classification (NCBI taxonomy): domain Eukaryota; kingdom Metazoa; phylum Mollusca; class Gastropoda; family Plakobranchidae; genus Elysia; species Elysia marginata. The sequence continues at coordinate 174,237 of BMAT01004845.1, forward strand.
AGATCTATGTGAGGAAAAAAAAAGGAAAGTAACTTTCAATAAAGCCCAGTCTATCACCTGAATAGTTCAGGTAAATTCAACTAGTACATTTATAAGTACGTAGACTCTCTGACAAGATGTAAATCTAAGTCTGTGTACATTTAGCCTACAATTATTAAAAGACAAGTTTTCATCAACTTACTTATATTTCTCATCAACCCTTTTTTTCCGCTGTATGGGGGGCATGAACAAAGTCATTTTCAATTTTTTAAAGTTAAATTACTTAAAGATTAGGTGTATTTCCATCAATCATTCAAAAGAGCTCTTCTACTCTAATGATGATCGAGATTTAATACCGTGGATTGTAAAATAAGCCTAAAAGCCGCCATGACAGTCTATACACAGAAGTTGCTAAGAAACTACCCGGAAGTCAAACTAGCTTGCTTGGCGACATGCAAACAAGATGGCGGCGCTTGTTCGCCTGTCCAACCAAGTAGACGAAATTATAAGTGACATTTATGATGGAAAAAAGTAAGATGGTTTTTACTATTTGTGATAAAAGTTTACGTATTGAGTTCTTTTTCTACCGAGTATTAGTTCGCGTGTACCAGCAGAAACTGATTGGCTAGACTTCCGTGTTAACTTCTAGGTCTAGAGTAGTTCATTTGACGGAAGTTACAACAGGGCTCATGACAAATGATACTTTTGAACAACAGCTGTCCCTAGAGACTCTGCTAAGTCAATAAAAATATATTGTTATTGACTAATAGATCTATATTGCTATCGACTACTTTAATTTTTACTTGAAGGTATAGATATAGATATAGAGCAAACAAAAAAAACCCAAAAAAACAAAACAAAACAAAAAAACCTAAGAACATAGATCTAGTGCTGGTAAACAACTGATAAATTTCTCAAAGTGATGCCAAAGGGGTTATTTGGATTTCAAGCCGGTATATAATGAAGCGTAAAAGTGTAAACATTTTTCAAATATTGGAAAAAGGTCTTCATAGAAATAAGGACTTCTGGATGAATATTGATAAATTATAAAAAAAGACAAGTTATCTTAACCCATAAATGCTGATGTAGGATATGAGAACTCAAAAAAGAAGATGAACCAACATGTACAAAGTTTTGATACAACTAACCTCAATAAATTCTAATTGATCTTTTAAGAAAATTTTAATATATTTTTGACAAAAGACTTGACTTTGAGAGAAATATTTTCCTTCTTGACAGAATAATATCTTGCTTTGATCATACAAGTTTACTTTTTTAACAACTGATATCCTGGCTTGCATGGTGTATGAGAAAATAAAAATTTTATGAGTGGAATATTTTTAAAGAGTTTTTTCTGTTCTCTAGGCCAAATGATGGATTGTTTCTTTTTGTTTAATTATCTGTTCAAACCATTTGCAAATATTATATCTCTACAACTATATAATAGAGTTAAATTATTGGAAAGTACGACTATATAATAGATTCAATTATTGAAAAGTAGGATTGCTGCTTTAGCCATCAATTTTACATATTACCATAGTAATTTAATTTATTTAAGTAATTTTAAGTTGTAATGTCTGCCTAAGATAATAAAAATTTAAAAAAGGAATCAACAATCAAAAAGTAGAAAAGTTAAATCCTCAAACCTTTTAAAGAAAACCTTGTAGTGACTTTTTTACCATGTTACAACAACATAAAATTCTTTCAAGATGATGTGAAGTAAACTTCCAAAGAAAATAATGTTGGTATATTGAATTTATAATTTCAAAGATGTAAAAAAATAAACATGTAAAAAGTTGAGTGTGATCATTATTTGAATAATTTTCTTTCTATGTTTTTCTATTTGTTTTCTTAGCCGTGCAGAAGAAGCCCGTCTCATTGAGTTTAAAGCAGTTGTTAGAGTTCAATCATGGTTTAGAGGTATTCGTATCAGATCTTACATAAGGTAAGCAAGTACAATAGAATTTTAGAAGGTTCAATTTTCATTTCGGTTTAGACATAGTTTGGTTTCAACCCAGTACATAGTTTGATACATAAAATTAAAAGGATGTGAGCAGCACCAGATCCAATTAGTTATATATAAGAGTAGTGGCCCCTTTTACCGGCCTTGTCAATGAATTTCTTGTACACGACATTTTCTCTTCCTAACATACTCTTTCTTAATGCCTTCTTCTCTCAATTCATTACATTACTGCTCAGTCAAAATCTTAAATACAACCACCCTCCGACAACACTTTCATAAATTGTTGGAGTTCAGCTACAGCCAATGCTGGTTGATTGAAAACCAAGCAATCAGACAGCAGATACAAATAGTTTTTGGTTCTGCATATCAATCATAGCATCATTTTCAAAGAGATTTATACTCAGACTAACCCAAAGAATCGAACAGTAGAGATTAAAAGAAAACTGAGAGGGCAGCAAGCATTTTGACTGACCAGTTTTTTGTCTAATTTGAAGGCCTAGATCTAGACTCAAGGCGGGTCAAGCTCTCAATAATGCTATTGGCTATGGTTTAACTTGAACAAATCACATAATTTCTTTTGTTTAACACTATTGTGTAAATGGGTAGCCACCACATGTAGTTTATGTTGCACATATAAAATCATTCTATCATAAGTTTTAGTCCAAAGCAAATTTAAACAAAATGGACAAACAAAACATTTCTATAAGTTTGTTTACATCTTCAGTTGTTTTCATTCCTGCTCAACTGATATTGCTCATGAGTCACTTAGATCTACATCTTACTCTAGGCTTCATGTCAAGGTCAAAATAGCCGGTTTTTTTACTAATAAATTACTACCATTGCATACTCAAGGCCTAGGTTTTAATATATTCAAATCGTTTATTGAGCTTGTAACGACCACACTTGCACATTGAATTTACTCAAACAAATGACCTGTTCAGCTTGCTATGACTACCGACACAATGTCTTTGTTCCAAGATCTCTCCTTGCAACTGCCTCTCCCTTCCCTTTCTTTACAGTATAGACTCTTACAGTTTAAAACTGTTTGCTAAGCTAACAATGCTAGAATATATGTTTTGAGTTTAGTATCCGCTGATACAACAATGCTATATATAAAACCATAAACTTTTTTTTTAACTCATAAAATATTATTTTGTTTTATCTCCTTTCCGTTTTTACCGTCTCTGGCATTGTCAACTATAAATTTGAAAAATCTACCTGTATAATTTTAGAAATGGAAGAAAAAAATTAACTTATTTGGCGCTTTAACTTTTGAAGCTAACTTTGGTTTTTGATGGCTTTATGGTCCAATTCCAAATGAGACTTTTAAGATAGATCATTAACTGAAGAGCTCCAGCCAGTTTTAAGCTTCTTTTTCTATAATATAAAGAAAAAAATCCAAGTCTAACACTCAGGCTCCCTTTTGAGTGAGGAAAAATGGACAGTTTATTATTTGAATTAACATTTTTTGATGAGATGATTGGTATTATTTTTTAAATACTTTTAATGGAAGAAGGTGTTTAAGAAGTGGAAATGAACAAGAAAAACTCATGAAAAAACACTTAACAGTTTATGGTGCTTAGACAAACTTTTTTTTTTTTTGAGAAAAGAAAAAGGAAACTTTATTCCCTCTCTTTATTTTGCGTTCTAGGCATGCAAATAAATGTGCAACCACAGTTCAGAGAGCATGGCGTGGATTTTTAGGAAGAAGATATTTCCGTGTTCTATTAAAGGTACAGTATGTCGAAATTGCTTCTGTTTTCAGTTTAAATAAATATGTAAGTACTTTAATAAGTCCAATCAAAACAAGTAATAATTATTGTGACAGAAAAAAAAAAGAAAAAATTCAATAGACATTTTTTGTGTCACATAACTGTGTTTGGCCTAAATTCTTCTTCTTAATCTCGGTCTTGCCTTTAAATATTAACCCCTCGTCTGGTGGGTGAAGCTGTTGATCTTTTCTAGCTCTTTTGAAGGGTTCCCCAGAGTTTGGTCTGCAAATCTGTGGGGCTGCTCCAAATTGCCTGTCTAAGTATTTTATAGTCCTGGCAGTTTTGTATGATAAGTTCTGAGGTTTCATCAGCTTCTCCACATGAGCAATTTTTTATATTCTTTTCATTTACTTTAAATAATGCTTTCTAGTTCTCAAACATTAACTTTATAGACAAAAAACATTTATTTTTTTTTATTCTTTCAGAACACAGTCTTTATTATGAAGCTCAACCATTACAACAGACTGTCTTGCAAGGTTAGCCCAATTACTCTCAGTTCTAAGTTATTTGCACTCAGTTTTGTGAGAGGAGTGTGTAAAATTTGACAGTTAGTTGTGTTCTTGATGAGCAAATTGTTTTAATTTAATTTTATCTATATGTCAAAAATCAATTTCTGTAAGCTTTTTTTTACAGATAATTTGTATTGTTGACTTCTTGATACTACACTTTCAAACTAAGGAGATTTTTTTTTCTTTTTTGATTCATTGAAAGTCATCATAAAACTGATTATGAAATTTTACATTGTAAAGATAGGTTTATTCAGTTAATTTAGTTTTGCTGTCATTGCATGAATGCTTATTTATAAGCTTCTTTTAGTTTTTATGCACAGTTGATCAGTTTTGTGTATGTTTTTTAGCACCTCTTCAAATTGAAGTACAAATATTGGCCTACTTATTAAGATTCTTAAATTTGTGTTTGAAATTTAGTTGTGCATATTAGATGTTCCTATCCTTCACTGTAATTTTGTGAACAATAGCTTTTCCCATCTTACTTCTTAGATTCAAAAAGTGTGGAGAGGATATTATGTAAGAAAATACATCTTTAACTACTACAGCAGGAAACGGTATCTTGAAGCACTTCAAGTGAAAAATCAAACAATAAGGTGAGTGAATTGAGTGCAGTGTCTTGTGATCAGTTTAAGTAAAAAGTTGGAAATTGGTATTTGAGAAAATGCCCGTTTAAGTCCATTTTTTAAAATGTATTTTAAGCAACTGAAAGTTCAATACCTCTCTTCAAAGTAAAGATATTTTCATGAAATGTTCACCATTTGGGAGCACAGAAAATCCTATGGTTCAAAATCACAGCACCTTGTTTTTTGAAAATTTCAACATCCGACTTATTCACCTTGGACAACAGGCATACAATAACAACCTTATGTCCATTTGATTTCTCTTTGAATTATGGTATACTTTCTGGATATTTGAATTGCAGCCATTGTCAATAATTATACCTTATATAAGATATGTTTAAAACTGTGTGTGTCCAAATCAGAGCTGAGCTTGCAGAGTTTGCAGAACAACAAGAGGCAGCCAGAAAGCGTGAAGAGGAAAAGAATGACAAAAAACGGCAGGAGTATGAGGCAAGGAAGAGGCACCACTTGGTCAGCACAGAAGTCATGGCTGGTATCTACAACTCACCATTTCTACCGTAAGCTCATGAGTTGTGATGAATGTTTTGTTAAGCTATGACTAAAAATAAAATTTTAACACTTTTTCAGAGTTGAATATACTTGTTTGAAATTTGTGAATGTATGATTTGGATAATGAAAAGAAAACAAAATTTTAAGGCTCTTGTCAAACTTTTTTTGTTGTAAATTCTTCTTAAACAGTTCTCAAAAACTGGGTCAACTTGTAGACCTTTGATCACACGTACCCCCAAGTCGCCTGCATGCTTCAAGTTTTATTTTAATTTTACGTTATCATTTCTTTGAGTTTTTTTCTTGAAGTCCAAACTTCTTTTATCTGTTACAAAAGAATTATTTTATTTGATTTCCTTTCCAGTTATCCTTCTGAGATGGAATACCTATTGCGGAGTGTAAAGCCCCTGATCAGGAAGAAGGCTCCTGTGAAAGAGCCATTATTTGATCCTGTCTGTGCAAGTTACAACTCAAAGATTCCCACTGTACTTCCTCCAATCCCACAGAGACCTCAGGTAACATAGCCATATAACATATAGTAATGTTAGTTGTAGCTTCTATGCAATACCATGATTAAAGAAAAAGTCATCATCTGAAGGTAATTTTTCGTTCAAAGAATGTTTTGTTAAAGTATAAATTTATAGTCTTCACCACAGGCCTTCAAAGCCAGAGTAATTTAATGAAAATGAAAATTATATGGGATTTGGAAGCCAAAGCCATCAAGTAATGGTGTGAAATATATTTTTAATGTATTTTGGCCAAAGTCATAGGTCTTAATGCATCAATTTGTTTACCTGAAAAAGCCCAAAGATACAAGATGCTCTATGTTAAGCATGATTCTTATTGTATCTTGAGAAAAATTTTCTTTGAGATCCATGTATTCTGGGAGGAACATTTTTTTTTTAAATGGATACCTCCTTTCAATATTTTCTGTCATATTTGGGCAGTAGTTTAATTATTAGTTTTGAAGCAGCTGTCATCTTTTCCTTACCTGCCAAAAGATGTAGCTAGAAATTAGTAAAAATTAATGATGCTCATTCATAATTCTCATATCCAGCTATTTAACAAAAAGTGTGATATTAAATTTAAAATTACATATTTTAACTCTTCTTTTTCAGAATTGCCAGATAAGGAAAGATTTTCTTCTGCCCTTAAATATATAAGATAGATAAACTCTGAATTTACCACTATTTTTATCATCTGTCCTTTGTAACCATTATTCAGGGTCCATTCCGTGAGCCTGGAGATGTACAAAAGCAACGGTATAAGCCATTCCAACCTAGTCTTCGTGTGGCTACAGATTTCTATTCACTAGAGAAAGCACGGCAAGAACTCAAGGATGCTGAATGGGTCACAAGAATCAATGACAACATGTGAGTGCTTTATCTTGTATTTAGCATATTGAAAAGAACTTTTCTATCAGTTCCCACAATGATTTAGGACATGTATCTTGCAACAAGAGCAAATTAGTCAGATATCGTAATTTTTATATTTCAGGGCCTTGATATTTTCAACTACGCATTATTCTGAGCTGCTACAGGTTAAAAGTTGCATTTAGTAATCAAATTTAGGTTAGCAAAGAAGTATGCATGGGAAAAAGTTTAATTCAATCCCTGTAACAATGGCGGGAGGGGAATCAACAAAAACCACTTTTTTTTTGCCTCAGCGATAGCTGAAGTGCCTGGCCCTTTTGATTCAAAAGAAATTTTTACGATTTTAATATCGCTTATCAATGCAGTCCTACTAATTGCCATCCAGAGCCCATTATTTCTCTTTTTTAAGGGGCCGTAATTGTAAATGCCTGGAAGAGATACTATGTGACTGTTTAGTCTGTTGTAGTCAGAGTTATGGTCTGTTGGGTATAAGGTTATGAAGTACGAAGTCTAGATCTGGGTTGAATTGAATGGCTACAGGTCCCAGATGGCAATTAGTAAGAGTCCATATGAGTGCTGCTCTTCAGACAGCCATCAGATGGCCTCCGAAGGGCAGTGAATAAGACTCATTTACAGAAAAAAATTAAAAGCTATGTTAACAAAAAGGCAGTTTTTAGACTGTTTGAAATTTGAAAGTAAACAAAAAACCCCCCGAGGTACAGAGGAGATTGAAATTTGAATACAAAGAACTAAAATTGTTGCTTAAATTTACATCACTGCTACTTTTCACCCCAGAACCATCTCCTCTTCCCCCCACCCCTTTCCTTAAAAAATAAAAAGCCAGCTGATTGGCTATCCTTGCCTCATTACTTTGGTATTGTTACTCTCACTTTCAGCTTCTGTTTCAAGTATGAGATTTTGCCATCAATCTTTGATTAAAGGAGAGGGCTTGAAAAACAAGGAAATGCGAGGGTATCTGCCGAATTTTATGCGCTATAGACCGGATCTATCTGATATTGCTGCTTGTTCATATTCACATGAGTATTTGTAACTAGATAGCATTTAACTTTTTACAATAAGAAATTAACAAAAAGATGTGCATGCTGTGTAGGTGATTGTGTTGCAGAAGCAGCTTAAAGCAATGTTACAATGACACATAAGGGTTAGAGATATAGTAGAGTTGAGTAAATTTTATTGTTGGGTGTATTTAATAAAATGTAAATATCAATAGAATGAGCCGTATAAAACTACATCATTGGTACGGGCCTGAGATCTTAAGTGTCTTGGCTTAGGTAGATAATTGAGACTTTGCAAAAGCATGGTCAGTGGTGTTTTACAGAAGTTCAAACAATATTATCATACAAGACACAGGCTTTATTACTAACCTGAAATTCATTTTTATCAATTTTGAAAAAATGACAAAAAAAAGTTCTGACTATGATATGTTGTCTGCTATATTTCTTCTAAAAAATAATTGGTAAGATTCAAAGTAAAGAGCAGTAATAATGAGGATTCTGAACAATGGGTGGTACAAAGAAACTGGTATAAAACTGTTTTTAAAGAGCATTTAAAAATTTTATAAGATAGCAGAATTCAAAATTAAATCTATCCAATGAAATAATTTTTTCCATCTTTAGACACACACAATATCAATCATGCATCCTGTCACTTCCTTTTGCTCCTCTGTCTATTTCATTCCATTTTTGCCTCTCATATCTCTTCACCAGCCCATATAAGCAATACTCTAGGAATGAGGTTTATTTAATACCAATGAGAATATTTAGTGTGCTTATAACCAGCTTTCTTAAATAATTTTATGTTCTGGTAGGAGATGCAGTTTCTTTATAGAGGGAAGCTTTTGTCAAAACTCTTCAATGTACATGCACATGTAAGAGTACTTTTTTATGTTTATTATTCCTTTATCAATATTTATTTTAAATTTCTCAGTCTGCAGCCTTTTACCCACCGCTCAGTACCATATGAGCCCTTGCTTCACACAACTTCTAAATTTGGGCATCTTCCCTATGGCACCAAGTTTTACAGACATGAATATATTGACAGGCACATTGTTCCACAGGTTAGTATCAACTCAGCACTTATGTGATTATCACATTGTAAACTTGTTCCTTTAATATTTATTTTGTTGGTATTAGAAAGTTTAATCCTGACCAAAAGAACATTTTAAATATTTTGCTTATTTTGTCTTTGTCATGTGCAGACAACTTGCTGCATTTTGCCCCTCCTGTGATTTCACAGAGGGTCCTGTAGCAACAACCCAGGCAGTAAATCGGAGAGAACTTTAATCATTAATACTAGTAAATCCAGATTAATATGCTGTTGCCTGTTTAAAAATATGTTTAGACCAGATTTAATACAAGCAATCTGAGGTTGTTTGCTTTTGAAAACTTATATGGCACCATACGGAATATATGGTATATTTATAATACATTTATCTGTCGTGTAATTAAATTGGCTTTTATAGTTAGACATGAGAATGGGGAATCTTAAGAACCCGGAAATGATTGAAAGAAATTAAATTTTCCAACATATATTACCCTTTTGTTTGGGAATACGGATCCAGCAAATTAGGAAGTATTATTGTTTTAGCAAGTAGGAATGAGGGGAAATCTGAGAGATGTCAGTACAAAGCCTGTAATTGGCAGGCTTACACTGACCACAGGGATTGCTATTGGTTTTGGCTGTATCCCACCAGTCACAATGAGCCATATCTGTAGGCTTAAGAAGCAAGTTAATAAATCATAAAACCGATGATGTTCAAGACATTCCCAGTTTAGCTGAGATGGGCATCCTTATTGTAAAAAGAGTTGTCCGAAAGTAACATATGACCTAAGTGTTGCACTATATACATGATCAATTTTAGTTTTTGCTGACCCTTATAGCTATACACAAGGCAAGTTATGTCTTTGGAACGAGTTATACTTGCTGGAAAAGATAAACTTTTTCTTTCTGCTTTATGGATGTAAAGCTGACATGCCAAAACATGAGCTCATCTTCAAACGTTTTAAAACCAAGGGTTGCTCAAAATTAATCCCGGACAGTCAGATTTAAACCAAAACAAGTGGTAGGCGACTAACTTTTTGCTGTATTTGTTATTCATTAGTTTCTCTGTCTAGGGTAAAATGCCCATGTTTTTAAAAAGTAATTGAAAGCCAAAATTTTAATTGACAATTTGTTTTCTTTTTCAGAACTTCAAAACCCTGGTTCCACCAATTCCTATTTTTGACAAACTCAATGACACCTACTCCCAAGGTCAAGTGTAAATATTTCTCATTCAATGTTTTACTAAATACTGACCTTGATTGCTAGTTCTTATCGATAAAAATTGAAAAAAAAGGACCATAGTGAAAACTGTTTGATTAAAGAGATTAAAAAGGCTACAAAGAGATGACTTAAAAAAAAAAGACAAAAGGCTTAGTGTGCAGAATGTCAATTTGAATCTGAAATTAATTTCAAGTGTATAGAAAAAATTGAGGCCACCTCATGCATCTTTAATGAACTTATAATAGCAATGTAAGTGTCTTATATTTTTGACCCACTTAACCCCTGGTTGCTTTGTCTTAAGCATTGGTACAAAATAGACAACTGAAAACTGGAAGAAAACCAAATACTTTTTTTCAGATTTAAATGCACTGATAAGCAATTTTTCCTGTTTTTTATAATAACATTTTGCATGTTTTTGAATTTGTCTTTGAGGCCAAGATTGATGTTGACCTAAGAAACCTAATTTAAAATGATTTGACTTTTTTTCAAGTGCTATAATTTGTGATGATTGGAATTACCTTGAATAAATTTTTTTTCTCCTATTTTCTATGGTGTAAAAGACACTACATGGTATATTCTGCATATTAAAAATACAATGTTGATAATTCAAATATTTTTACAACTAGAGTTACCGATTTATATGTATATATTTTACACAGTGATGTACTTCTTAGTTGATATATAAATGGTTATGAAGAGGAAAGAGCTTTTATTTTTTTTTATTTACAATGCCAATGTAAGCCTGAATAAAGTGCAGATATTAAAATAAAAAAAGAGTGTGTTTAATTTCATATTCAAATTATGATTTTAGTTTTTTAAACTGATGTGGAAAGAAACCAAACTACAGAATATTATGGACTTGTCAAATTAGCCATATAAAAAAAAAAGCAGAGTTATTAAGAGAATCAACAAAACATACAGTGGGAACCTTATAATTTGAATCTTATGAGAATGAAGAAAAACTTCGAATTACGAGGATTTGAATTATACTGAAAGAACCAGGTTTATTTACTAAGCCACAGTCAGTTCTATAGCCCCTTCCTCTCTCAAACCACCCTTGTGTAAATGCAGAAAAAAACTTGTACCATAGGCCATAGACACCTCTGGGTAGGTTCTTGGATGGCAAGTTTGTGAAGTAAGTGTTTATCAATATCATAAAACTGTCACGCTTTGGAGAAGTAAAACTGCCAGTGATTAGACGGAAAACTTTCTGTAAGCCTCAATATAAACTTTGAATAAAGAGAATTG
>BMAT01004845.1:201323-214920 GCA_019649035.1 Elysia marginata
GTCACATTATACTGACACCGACCCAACCAGTAGGGGCCCGGACTGTTAGATTGCTGCAAGCATCAGGAAAGTGTAGGTACTCCGTACAGACTACACTACTGTAGCTATTCGGAAAGGTGTATTATGCCTACGTTGGGAACCAAACATTATAAAGTTACAACCTTTGACTTTGAGAGATCATTATTTATCCTCCAGTAATGCAACATGTTTTAAGCAATTATATGAACACCACGGCATTATGCTGCTGACACATAAAGGACCTACTGATATATATTCAAACTTGCACTGGGAACAATTCAAAACAACCGCCATAGTGTTGGTTTTTTTTTAAAGTAGCGCATTTAAAAAAAAATATTCAATAATGGCGGTGCAGAATCTGCACTTTAAATACCCATACGCACAGAGACTTGCAACTTTAGTTTCAGGTGAAAAAAAGTTTATACTAAACAATGTAAGAGAAAAAACCCAACTGACACGGAGTGTTAAACAGGTTTTTCTTGCTTGTTAAAAAGTACATCAATTTCTTGGTTGTTAAAGAGTAAATTAAGAGCTCAAATGTATTGAATGAAGAAACTTTCTTTTTTACGATATACCAATAATAAAAAGGTAGGTAATTCCCAGATCTAATACCAAGCAAGAAAATATAGGGCTCAAATGCACCTAAAAAAAGGATTTCAAAGAATTAAAACAAGAGCCGCCCCCCCTCCATTAATGGAAGACACTTAGAGGGACAGCAAAGGCGACACAGACAAGACACATGTCAGTTAGAACAAACTAAAATCAAGGTGACTCTGTAAAGGCTCATTAGAAAATAAACCCCACACAAGCACTCATGATATCAATAAAAATTAAAACATAACGAATTGTTTGCATGTAGAGTTTTTGGGTTGACATGTTTCAAAATTATCCAGGTGAATACCTAGGTTTACATCATAGGAGGATTTGGTGAATGCGTTCGTTAACTTGAAATTCGATCTAGGCCTGCATGTATGTTTATTTAAGTGAGCAAGTATCCTGAGAAGTAATCTTCATTTACAAACTGAAACAAAAATCTTAGCACAACTACACATATATTTTGCGCAGCATGAACTTTTCATCTAAAATAGCAAGTGACTGTTGCTACAGGCTTGTGAAGACAGTGACTAATATATTCTTGGCACTCTACAGTAAATATGATTACACATACTAGGTTTCTTGTCAGTGCAATATCGTCCTTGAGCTCACAACGAAATCAACTTATGAATTTATTCTAGGGCATGGTGTACAGTAATGATATCAAAATAAATCAAATGATAACAATATGAGAACACAAGTTAGAAACATAAGAGCTATATTTTATAATGTCAGAGAAGAAGGCAACATTACTAAGACTAAACTTTAAAACCAAATTTGATCATTAGATGGACTAGCCTGTTACAGATGAAGTGTGAAGCAATTACATGGAATGGGTTGGTAAAACAAAATAAACAATTATTCCGTAAACAAAAATTGCTGCTACTGAAGTTAAATTACTTTGAAAAAACATTTGGATTGCCTTCCTAACAGAAATGGTGTTAAAGTTATGTAAAAATACACACAAGATAGGTAAAGACATTACTGTGAGATGAAGAGACAGCTGAAGATAAATAAATAAATGAGAGAGACAGCCAGCCAGATGAATGGATAGAGAGAAAGAGAGAGAGAGAGAGAGAGAGAGAGAGAGAGAAAGAGAGAGAGAGAGAGGCAAAGGGAGAGAGAGACAGAAGAGTCAAGAGATATATAGATAGAAAGACGAAGAGTAGATATATAAAGAGAGCGACAATTACAGATTAAGAGAAAGAGCAAAAGATAGAAAGATTGAGAGAGAGAAAGAAAGAGAGAGGCAAAGGGAGAAAGAGACAGAGAGACAGACAGACAGAAAGACGGACAGACAGAGATTTGATAGCAAAGAAAAATATATAATGGTGAAAAAAGTAAAAGATGATGACAGAAAGAAAAAAAAATGTAGAAATCGGCAAGTAATTTCAATGTAAAAATGTGTGATTGTATGATACGAATTATGTGTGGAAGCATTGCTTACTTGTTAATATGCCTACAACACTTATTGATTCATAGTTAGACAAACTGGTGATGAATTGTTAGACTTTGAAAAAGTTTTCAAAATAGATATGAGCAAATAAGTCAAAATGAAGAGTTTACAAAAACTGGTTAAACTGAAGAAAAATTATATTGTATGTTTTAGCAGGGCAATACCAAAAGTAGACATGAATTAGCCTACTGGTTTGTTAGTATAGAATTAGAAAATTAGCAAGAAATAGCTAACGTCTATAAGTCCCCTCAACTTTAATAAGAACAGAATCAAGAAAAAGCATAAAAGTTTCAATCAACAGCAACCCAACTTACTCCTCCAAAGTTTGAAATCCTTCACCAAGCTGTCTGGTTCTGAAATTGTTGCCCATGCAAAACTTATTTACGATATTGTAGAGCACAAAACATATATAAACTGAGATGAAAAGAATGCAGTCAGAGTGAGTAGCTTGTTTGGCAGAAAGAGAAAATAAAAATGCTAGCACATCTACACATCTATTTTGCACAACATAAACTTTCATCTTTAATGGCTGGTTGTTGAAGACTTGTGAATGAAGTGACTATTATATCCTTGCAGTTATTAGAAAAAAAAACTATTTTAATACATAAATTGCATAATTTTGCAAAAATGAAAATTGATTAAATTTTTCAAAGATTTGTTGAAATGGAAAGAAATAGTCTTGATAAATCTGTGATAACTTAAAATAGATGGAATGATTAGGCTTCAGATTTGTTAAACTAACTACAGAACTTCTTTTGAATGCTTGACCTTTGGGTATTTCTTTATTTTTAAAGAAATCAAAAGAATGGATTTTTGAGAAAAGGAAAGTTATTTTGTTCAATTTAAAAAGGGCTTTAAATATTTAGCAAACATCATTACATCTATCTATGAAAAAGAGCTCTTGTGATAGACTGGAATAGCAAGTGCTTGATCCTCTGAATGAAAGTGAATCATCTAGCAAGCGACTCCATGCACTAGTCATACATGCTTCATACTCACTCCAATTCAACTTTTTTGCCACTTAAAACAGTAAATAACAATTAACATGATGATTGTTTTTTTTTCCTCCTAAAAGAATATTCTACACATCACAAATCAAAACAGTCAAAGCATAATTTTACAAAGATTACTGTGTTGAAAATGTTGTTGGCTTTTTCCAAGCAATAGCACTATGGCAATATTTGTTTCAAAAGTTTTTCATTAAATGCTCATAGTTATGCATTGTGCTGTGATAAAAAGTTCTTTTCAGCTTAAAAATATATTGTCTCTCTTATTCGCTTTAAGTTTTACATAGATTTATAACTTAAAAATCCCTATAGCTTTGTTTCCTATATCTGATTCCCTGACTAGGTTTTGTAAAGGATTTAAAGAAACTAAATAAGAAAGAAAACCAAAACAAAACAAATAGCATACAACTGCACATTGCTTTTAAAAATGTACACAAAACTAATAATAAAAAAGGATGCACAAGGTAATGACAAAAGACAAAGGTATCAAAACTTTTCCAAAGTAAAATATTTTTAAAACAAGAAGTTTATTAAAACAAAAGGAAGTCTACATTTTAATATAATTACCGTGGTTTTCTGGCAGGAGCATCTTCACCCCATCCAGATACAGCTTTATTGGGTCTTCCTGGGGGCCCATCCTGCTCCAACAAAAGATACATACATATTCTGTTTAGTATTCTTTTTCTCCTTTTTTAAACATTGTTCATATTTATCCTCCCACCCCCATTCCAAAAATGACATAAAAAAACAAACAAAAAACAAATCATACACAAAAAACAAAAGTGCTTTATGAGCTAAAATATTCCGCATCCAGTAGTAGTTAGGGTGATACAGTATGAACCAGAACAGGTCACCTACAGATTTGATGCTACAATTTGTAAAACCTTTTTCACAAATTAAACATGGCAACGTAAATTAAAGATAATGGTTTAAACAAATAAAAACAGCAGTTTGCTTACAGTATTTTTTTTGCTTGGTGTTGTAACTGCTAGCTCTTCCTCATCTAAACCTGTAGCTGGTGTAGACGGAACAGGAGCAGCTCTTCGGCCTGACTTGGCCTAGACAATTTAAGCATTTCCAATGGTGTGAATGGAATTAATTAGAATTTATATCATGGTTCTAAATATTCATATGAAATTTTTAAACATGGTAGATACTAAGAATGCACGACAATCTTGGATCAGAGATATTTCCACTTTAAACTAGTACTTGACAGAGGAACAGGGAATACAATATTTACTTTGTCAATGTTTATAAAAAGATGTGAAGTGCAAAATGATCATTTTCTGTTCCATACTTTAATATGAAATCCTATAAAGAAAGTATTGTGTAAGGGCTGGCAAAAGTTATAGTGGAAATTGAAAAAAAACCAACATATTTATATAAGTGAAAAGTCTTGAATAATAGTTTCCAAATATATATGTTACTGGTAACAACAATCTCCATACAATGAATTAAAATATATTTTGTAATAATTGAGTTCATGGCTCAGTCTGATAAGGTCTTTACAGCATAACTGAATCAGGGATCATGTTCTCCACACAATACTAAGTATACTAAATGCTCAAAGGCATTCCTAGGTGCTCCTCCACCCCAGTTTGTCAGGATCGCAGACTAATCAGAAATTCTTAGATACTAACTTGTATGCAGAACGTCCAAGACTACAGTTATATCTGATAGGCTGGATTCTTTAATCCGATATAAGCTGGTAGTCCTTACTTCACTTTTCTATCTTTTTATAAATGTAACTCCTACAGCCCATAGTAAAATGATAACTAGATTTAGTAAAAATGTAAGTAGGCTACTGTAATTTTATTGGAATGCTATCATCTGCAGCCCAATTTCTGATCATGAAGAAGTAGAACGTTGCATGTCTTTCGATCTCTTCATTTTAAAGGCTTAGAGTACAATTCAAGCAGTTGATTAGTTACTGTGTGCATGTTGCATTATGATTATATGGCAACATGGTGGCTGGATCTAATTGCTTTAAGACTGAGTACCAGACCTAGAATCTCGAGCGAGGCCTCTATGTTTAGATCTAAATTTTGTAGATAAAAAGTTAGAACTAGATCTAGATCTAGTTCTAGATCTCTAGAATCTAGATTTAGGGCTAGAAAATGAAAACACTCACGTCACAATACAGCTTACTTTTTACAACAGTTACGGAATACGATTAATTGTAAAATAAAACCTGATTCATTATATAATCGAGAATAATTTGTACATAAACCAATAAAATGAATTAGATCTACATGTTCCGAATTAAACTGTGAAAATCGTACCTTTTTTTGAGTAGCAGGCAAACCGAAACCAAGATCGTCTTCATCCATTTTGACGCTATGGAATGCTAAGGAGAAGACCATGGTAACTATGTAGTATCGATCAATTTATCGATACATTGTTGACCAGTAATTTGCAAGAAAAAAAATGATGTTATAACGATGTTTATACAACAACAACAAATAAAATGGCATATATTTAGATATTATTTTTAGAAACAATTTCAAGCCCATGTTAAGATGATTCAAATTAAAAGTATTTTTACAAAACGAAATTTCGTTTAGACATGTGATCTCTAATGCTAGCTACATTGTCCCAGTTAGTAAGTTTGTTTCGTGAAATTCGACTTCGCTTAAGACATTTTTTAAACTGCTTGGTATATAAGCCTTGTCCCCGTTGCGCTAAGTTTGTTTTGATCCTCACCGCCGGTAGCAGCCTTATCGGCCTCGCTTGACCCCAAAGCGTGAAGCGAGAGGTCTACACCGAGGGCACACAGTCACACACCTCTTGGCAATAGCCCTGACCCTTGCCCAAGAGCAATGTGCTGTCGTCAAGAATAGTTCTACTAACAAGATCTAATTTATCAACATGCTGTTTTCGATTTGAACTCATTATGACGGCTGGATTATCAAGATAAGCATGGCCTTGATATACACCAGATAGCAAAATTCACTGGACGATTAAACTCATTTTAGGCTTAGTTAGATATACATGTAGTGTGGACTTCAGTGGCAAAGTAGCAGTGTGCGCACCTTTTCCAACAATCTAAAATGGAACAAACAGGAGGATTTTTGCGTGTTCACCCGCCTTCAGAGGAGTGAGTTTTCGTAAAACGATTAAAAATGATAATAATTAAACTTACGTAGAATCATGAACTGTCAAGCCTAGCTATTTGGACTTGAAGTGAGGTGGTGGGGGTGGAGGGTTGGGCCTATGTATATTATTTAGACACCCCAGTGTGGAAATCCTCCCATTTCGGAAACTGGATCTAGATCTGTGTTCCAACTGATCCATGTTCTAACTTATTTTGGTAAAATTGTAGGCACCCACCGCCCCAACATAAGGCAAAATCATGAAATGAAGGCATATAATGATATAGGCCTATGCTTCTTTTAAAGAAAAAATATGTCTCAGTACCAGTACCACTGGTACCAGTCCAAATGAGATGGGTGGTTCAATTTTCATGCAGAGATATATAGATCTGATATTTAATGCACTTTTTAGCTTAAAATTTCTGATATCTAGAACACATTTGAATCAGTCAGGAGGGTAAGAATTCTGCACTGGGGTGCCACTTTTTATTAATTAGAAGTTACTGTTTATTGTAACCCTTCATTTTGTCAACAGGGCCTATTGTTTGTTAAAAAAAACCATATCAAATATCATTGCCCAGGGGCATTAATTTCTTTAAGTCAGACAGAATTTATTGCCATGAAGTTTAAGATTATCTATTGTTGCAACCATGTGTGGAATAGAACAGTGAAATAACTTTTTTAAACAGCAATTTATATCATCAGTGGCAGTTAGTGGGTGCTTTCAGACTGAATATAGGCTTATAGATAAGGAAAAATCAACTCACAAAAAAGTATAAAAATGGTGAAACTGACCATTCACTCTTATTTGAAGAAAACTGGTCGCCTGTTTCCCACTGGTGCAAACCGTCCAATCTTTTTTGTTTTTTTTTGTTTATAACTTTATCTTTTAAATTATACCTTTTTATATATAGACTGAAAAAAAAAGTAAATCCAGTCTTGCTGATCTCACAAGGGCCAAGTCTCAGTCTCATACAGCACACACATAGACAACAAACCGCAGAATATTCTCTTCCTGTTCTTATTTTGTGCACTGATTGCCTAGTTTCTCTGACAACACACACAATGCATCTGAGGTTTCAACTGCAAGTGCTACCTGGTATTGGAAAAAGAGACGTTCAGACTCGTGCAACTTTGGTTCAACCCGTGACAAAAATGATCACCAGATAGGCCTTTAGAACTTTACCATCTCTATTGTGTTAAAAAAACAAAATGCAATCAGGCCTGCACAGTGATGCAATCTTTTGGCCCGTCTCAGTCTCAATTTGCACTTCTTGCAGAGATGCAACAGCTTCAGAGATGTATATTTTGTGCTGGAATTGGCTGAACAAGACATAGCCCATGCCTTGCCATTCCCTTAGCAGAAAACAACAGGAGGTCAAGGTCCAAAATTTACTATTTAAATCATAAATGTGATAACCCTTCAGGAAGCTGACAATGAATTAGCCCCTTGCCCGATGAGAGAGAGGTGATAACTTCTCTTGGCGTCAGCACACAATGCTGTCGCTACACTCATGGTCCCAGTATATCCTACCTTCCTACTCTCTTGACACAAGCAGATTCTATAAAAATTGTGTGAGGGACTTGGGTACAAAATTATGAAATTTTTCAATAAACATAACAACTGCACATCAATTTTGTGTAAATTAACTTTTAAGTTTAACTAAGGTCGTTTTGATCTGTAAGTGTATAGTGTATTGATTGAATGGAATTAACAAAAAATATCTGATATGCACTAGCGGGTAGAGTTGTTGCGCTAAAAATAACCTAGTATGCAAGTATGCATTAATAATGAAGCAGCAGTATTTTTCCTCACCTTTCACAAACTCAAAATGTATCATTATAGAATAAACTTTAAAAATTCCTATCACTATGAAGTTCAAGATTCTGCTTCAATCACTTGCAGTTGTCAACAAACTGGATTTGACTCCTTTACTCTTATTTTCAGGGCCCGGTTTAATTACAAGTTTTTCAAACGGTTTTGGAGAATCTGTGGCATTCTTTTCCCTTCCCTCAACAGTGCATCTGTTTGGTTGACCTTTTTTCTGGTACTACTTTGTCTTTTGGGTAAGTTTACAAACCTTACTTGCTTACTAGGACTAGCATAGAGACTAAATTGTTTCATAACTACAGGGTATTTTCTCCACCAAAACAAAATTTGAGGTTAATATTTTTGTGAAATATTTTTTCTACCATTTGGTTGGGAACCCCAGTTGATATCCTTAAGAAAGTCTTTGAAATGATAACTGAATCTGATATAAATAGCTGTAATAACCATTGTAAAGCAACGTGATTCTGCTTAAATACGGCACAATCTATTCCTATAGCATTAACTCTGTAACCCCAAGGCAAGCCAACAAGTTACAAGTTTTTTTATTAGACAAAATTGACAAAAAATAAAGGATTGTTAGATTTTTAAACTTTAAAAGACAAATGAAAACTGACTTTCAAGTTTTTACCATTTGGTATGTGAAAAACTTCACATATATTAGACAAATCTGTACAAAAAAGATTAAAATTATTAAAATTTTCAAGTTAGAACGCAATTTTTAAGTTTTCATCAATTGTTGTGGAAAAGTGGAAATAATGTGTAATTGTTCATTTTTAAGCAGTTTGACTTCTCATTTATAAATTTGAAGATGAAAATTTTCATATAATTATAAAGATTCCTCTTGCCATGTATTAACGCTACCCTTTACCCCTTGTTCCATCAGCCCTTCAATACATCTTTGAAATGTGAAAAATGGTGTGTCAGGTCAAAGTTTAATCAACTCTTCCTTTCTCCATCCACACAGAGCAAGTAGTGATATACTATGTTGGACTTGTCCCAAGCAAGTATAGCAAAATATTTATTGAAAAAGACGAGGCTCAATTTTTCAAACACACCATTTATGCAGTTGGACTTATTTTAGCAGAAGTTTTTGTAAGTATAACTTTTTTTTTTTTGCAGAGTTTGATACAAATAGGGGTAGATGGATAAAGATTATATGCGGGAGAGGAAGCAAGGGGAAAAAGTCTAGGTATTTAGGAATTGAAAATTGAAACATTCACTTTATGTTAGTCTCATGAAAACTGGATGCTGTTTCTTATTGCTAGTAGCATAAAAAACAATTTAATTTCAAATCGTAATCTTTTTGTTAATTTGTCATAGTGATTGCTTTTTTCCCTACAGTTACAAATCATCTATTTTCAAAATCCTAGGGGCATTGAAAGGAATGCTCTGTAGAAATCACTTTCCTTTCTTTTCTGTAAAATCTAAAATATAATTTTCAAGTGTTTTTTAAGTGAATGTAGGTGTGCATGTGGGTGTAAGAGGGGGATGGAGAGTGGATGCATAGCTCACATAGAATTGCAGTTATAGGTAGGAACCTAAGCTTATAATAAGCCTTAACGTAAAGACTCAAGGCTGTTAAACAACACATTAAAAAGCCTTTGACCCCCATGTGGACTAATATGTCAATTACAAAGTAATAAGATTTTATAAATTTTATCACAGGCTTGAAACTTTTTAGAACTCCCAGCTTTTTAGCTGTTATCAATGTTCCAAAACGTTTTTAATCCTTTCTGTATGTATTTTGGGTATTTTCTAAAGTTATTGTATGTTGTACACACAATATCATCTTTCTTCTGAAGTTTTTATTGTGGTTTAGAAGGTTTGTTTTGTTATTTATATTTACTAACAATTTTTTGTACAAGGATCTCATGGTCAGAGAGACCAATATTATTAAGGGAAAGGAGAAGTTGTTGATAGAGGGTTAAAGGCTGGTTCTGTGGACGCCTATTTGTTAATTGTTAGATTAATTCATAGTATTATATTATAAGCTTTCTTCACTTCCTCTTATCTGCAGATATTGAGCACAAAGACTTATGTGGGCTCTGTGCTGTATATTACCTGGAGGGGAAGTCTGTGTGGCGTTCTCCATGATATCTACTTCAAAGATATTCTTTATTACCAACTTAATGTGGTGGACAAAAGCATTGATAACCCGTAAGTGGTCTACATTTATGATTTTATTGATATAATTATATATGTACAACTGAAAATTCCTTTACATTTTTGGCTTACAACACTGTGTTTCATATTCCTCCGCTGGGGTATACTCTTCATTTCACATGCCTCACTAGGAAGCACTCTTCAGAAGAGGCCGCCCTGGCAGGAGGAGCATGAAACATAGTGTAGTAAGCCAAAAGTGTAAAACAGATTGCTCCCCGGCAGGAGGCCTATGAAACATAATGTAGTAAGCCATAAAATTAAGTAAATTCAGCATCTTCCATTCAGCGGCCGTAGAGGCAAAATGGAAGTGCTCAAATTCAAATGGAAGCACTGCCCATATCCATGTTTGTACTAGACCCTGCAGAATAGCTCTATAAGACCCTCAAGAAAATGAACATCTGAGACGAATTCTCCACTTAAATTAATCAATCTTACCCTCAAGTCTAGCTTGAATCCTCTACCATAGCCCCTCGCTCTCTATAAATCTCCCTCAATCTCTCTATCTCTCTAATCCCCTCCTCTCGGTATATCATTTCACTTGTACCATGTTTAACCCTAGAATAGAATAGTGATTTAACAACCAAAAAAGTCACCACAGCAAGAGACTGAGCTTAAATTTTTTCGGCCCTGTGGTGACGCTGGACAGTCCCATATGGACTGGGAATGAGGAAGTGCTCCCTCTCGACTCTTGGTGCGGAGGGTTTAGTAATATTCCGTTAATTCTACTAAGAGCATGCCTACCTTTTAAAAACTTGAAATTAGTCAAAGATTTCTAACCAAGCATAGGTCTTAAGATATGTAAATAGTTCAATTGTCTATGTGTCGTACCATACAGCATGAACTAACAAAAGACGTAATCTAATCATCTAATCAAAGCGGGTCACAAAAAGAATAGAAAGCACAGGGGAAAAAAAAGTAAATTCAGCATCAGTGTTTTATGCAGACTAATTTTTAATTATTTAAAATAGTCGTTTGCCAAAGCAATGCAAGAGCTATAGCTCATTTTATGCCATGGATAATTTTTATGAATTTTGTTTATGGATTCAGAGACCAGAGAATGACACAAGATGTTGATCGAATGTGTAATACGTTCAGTCAAGTGTTGGTTCCTATTGCTATTCTTCCCTTTACCACTGGCTATTACATCTACAAATGCTGGGGGGTGTAAGTATTTGTTTCTATTTTTATTGAAAAGGTCAGAAATAACATTGATAGCATCAAATCATTACAAAATTGACTGATGTATTGTGTTAATTACAGAATCTTTAGCAAAGTCAATATTACTTTATTTCCAATTGTTTCATTTTGCACCAACGGGAAAATTTATATTGGCACATAGTAAGTTGAATTAGGGATCCTAAATAGTGACAAATCATTCTATCTCTGTAGTTTTCCTCTGCTGTTTCTCTCATTAAAACTAAACCAGTTTATTTTCTGATTAATTAGCTGAGTTTTTCTTTTTCAAACAAATCTGCCCTCAATACAATAAATTAGCAGATGGTGTCTCACATAATTAGTGCCTTCCCTGTGGGGCCAATCTAAAGCCAGGAATTTACAGTTCCTTTTTTTTTTACATTGACAATTCCGTGCCCCTATATAGCACATTTTGTATATATTTATTTATGCAGGAACTTAGCGCCAGAATTTTCCGTTATTTTCAGAAAGTGAGTGGTATCTCTGATAAAGCTTCAGTAAAAAGTTATTCTCAAAAAAATCTAAGGAATCTGTGACATAGTGAGACTGATTGCACACGCTGGCCTTGTCAACTGTACTTTTGTCATGTCTCTAGGCATAATAGCTGCCCAAAAAATGAATTAGTGGTTTATTGGACATAGTTACCAAATAATCAGCAATTAGGCTGTAATTCAATTCTTTCATCCCTTATTTTTAGTTGTAAATAGGTAATGAGTATTTTAGATGTTTTGACATTGCTACATGTGTCCTTTTATGATTTCATCAGAACAAGCTATCTTGGCCCAGTGAGCAACGTCATATTTTTTCTAGTATTCACCATCTTCAATAAGCTTCTTATGTCTCCTGTGGTGAAACATGTCTACAAACAGGAGCAGCGTGAAGGAGATTTTAGGTAAAAAAAACACTTAAGTAGAAAAGTTTTAAGTACAAGTTTTATAAATTTTCTTTCGAAATACATTATCTCTTTTGAAGATTGATTCTTAAATTGAACGTAAAGCATGTGACAAAAAATCTTTTTCATATATTTTCTTGCTCATCAGTGTTTCCAAAAAAAAATTTCTTGTGTTTCTTTTTGAGCTGCAGGATCCATACAAATATTGGCAAGATATATGCAACCCTGTTGTTGTTAATCTTGCTATATTTCTCTGGAATGTTTCTGGTGCTCTTTTGCCGTTTTTTTTTCTACTTGTGAAGGTGTAGAAAATGTTCACTGGTTTTTCAAACTTTCAAAGAATTCTTCAGAGTAGTCCTTCTCATCCTCATGTGATAAATTTTCTGCGGCAAAACAAAGCATATGCGCCCTTTGTGTTTTCTTTAATGGATTTTTTTAGGTAAAAATATTAGGTTACACAAACAGGCAATAAAGATTGTTAATCTATAAATATGATGTGTATGTTTATTTTGAAATTTTGAACACCATTTCTTGCCTTACAGATATAATCATATGCAGATCAGAGTAAATTCAGAATCTGCAGCATTCTATCGTTCTGGTGCTGTTGAGAAAGAAAAAGCCAACAAAAAGTTGAAAGTTCTACTGAAAACTCAAGGGAAACTGATTCGTCGCGAGTATGCTTTAAACTGTAAGTTAAATTAAACTTTAAATATTGGCTATGTACATTACGCCTAAATCAATTTCATCTGAGTTAGGTTTTACTAAGTTAATCTAAAGTTGATTCAGTTTTCATGAATGATATTCTTTCTACTTGTTTTTTGTAAAATTCTAACTGATATAGTGAACCTTGGATATAATTAGATACTAGGGCCTGGCATTAGCTTTTTGTTGAACCTGTAGTCTTGTTGAATGCAAAGTTGTCCTTAAGGATATATCAGTTCAACTTCTAGGGACAAATAAACCATTGGATACCAAACTTTATAATATTATAAACTAATATTCTTGGTTGCCAATGTAAAGAATGTGCCCTGGCTTTGGTGGTTGTCTTTTTTTTTTTACTAACTTCTTTTTGCATACTTTCCTCATTGAAGCCAAGGTTGGTAAACCTTGAGATCCAAGGGTTTTTAATAAAATAGAGCCAAAAATGAAAATAAAATAGGACTTCATCTATCCGTTGCGGAGTTTGAAGTCTCAAGGGTCCGAGCTCAATGAATTTGAAGTTCACTGTAATAATTTGTTATGTTAAGCAAAACCTCTATCTAGGTATATAGTGGGTATCACAAAATCATTTCGAATATACATGAAACAAATTGCAATCTGAAAGAACCAAATTCAACGAGCGTAGTGTAA
>BMAT01004848.1:27845-43024 GCA_019649035.1 Elysia marginata
AGAACTCAAAGTCTGGTCTCCTTAGTGCACTCCCAAGGTATAGACCTTGTGTTGCTTGTAAATACTTGGTTGAATTTTCTACTCCAAAAAGATGGAGCATGTGAATGCTTGATGTCACTTGTTAGTTTCAGAAACCCCTTTCGTTTTATTTTTCCTATAGTTTCTCCTTTAAATCTTATTTCTGGCTTGACCTCCATATTTTTATCGAGGTCACTGTTTTTTTCTGCGTTTATAATCACATGGTGAAGTAAAATACAGTCCATACGATCTCTAGGATAACGTCCCAACATGCTTATGACACGTTCCCATGATATAATACTAAAAGCACCGTTTTGTTTGAATTAAATCTTTCACAAACAAAATATTCTTTCGAATGCAAGGTTCAATGAAAAGAGGAGTGTTTTGGTAGATTAAAGAGGAGTTGTTGAATATTGGCTGTGCAAAAAACGAATGTGGCTTGATATTGTCATTGAATAAGAGCCATGTTGTTAGGACTCTGTGCCAAAAGGGATTGGTCAACTTGTTTAAGCCTTTAAATTTTTTAGTAGAGCTTAGAAAAACAGATGGAAAACCTACATATCTGTATGCATGCGCAACTTAAGTTTTCCACTCTGCTTCCCCTTTTGAAAGCAACCTTTCCGCCCATTGCAGAAGAGCTGCAGATTGAATCTTTATTAGATTAATCATTTTCAAACCACCATTTTTTGTGTCATTGCAGAGAACCTTTCTGTTTACTTTTTCAAAAGCCATTTTATTTGAATATCGTTTCTTCCAAGGGAAGTGAAAAAACATTGTATTAAGTTTATATAGGATTTCGTTTGGCATTCCAATACTGTCTATAATGTAGTTGAGCTTGTTTAAGGCAAAAGTTTTAATAATGATGACCTTTCCGACAATGGACAAATCTCTTTTCAACCATTTGTAAAGGGTTCTTTCTATACTTTCTACTTTTGCCTCCCAATTCTCTCTCATCTCTCCCGCAGAGCACTGGGTAGAGAAAGTTATTCCCAGTACGTTGAATGAATTGACCAGGTCTATGTTCTGAATTGTCTGGTCTTGAATATATGCTCTGCCTAACCTAAGTGCTTTAGATTTGTGCTCATTGAGGTGTAATCCTGAAATTTGGCTAAATAATTTTATTTTTGACAAAACCTCCCTGAAGTCTAAATCATCATGGAGAAAGAGGGTTGTGTCATCTGCCTATTGTAGAATTTTTATACAATTTTGTGAGCCTGGTATTTTAATACTTTTAATTTCTTCTCTTGGCGAATACTTATGGCTAAAATTTCCACAGCCATGATAAACAGTAAAGGAGAGACTGAACTGAAACAGATTTATTGAAAAAATTCTTAAGTTGTTTTTTACTCTCCATGATCAGACTTAGGCTAGATTCATTGAAGAAAAGTAATGAGAGAGTTGATGTGACTAGAATAAAAGATTTGTTAAAAATAATTTGAACCTGAGGCAGCCCATTCTACTATGAAATAGAAGTAAATTGGCTTTGCTGACTAATGGAAACTACCATAAGCAGACATATGTGATACTTACCTCGTTATGAGGTAGTAAAAGTGCAAATTATCTTACATGCTCAATGAAATAAGATGCAACGAAAACAGTCAAGCACTTGTGACATTTAGATATTTAAAGTTATTTCTACACAATGAAAACCAAACTGTTACCACAAAGACAACCTTTGCATGACAACAAACCTTGAACTTTGTCAACACTGTTTTTTTCCTGTGGGACTTTCCAACTTTGGAAGCTTTTGTTTCCAATACAGGGGAACCTTCTTCCGAGAAGAGCTGTAGGACAAAACTGTTATTACTTGAGTGAAGGAGTGAAATAAGCTCCGGTGGAATGCTGTCCTAAATGGCAAAAAATTGTGGAAAAAAAGCAAAGAAAAATATCTTATTGTTAGCTGAAAACAGGATAAACCATTCTAAAACAAAAGGCATTTCATTTTAGCACAGCCTAGTTAAAGTTTATATAGATAGAGTTAGATTATAACTGCCAATGTCAAAACTAAAGTAAACTACATTATTGTTTGGCTTGCAGAGTTGTTTTGAATCTTTGCATTGTCTTCTTTTTGTTTTGTTTTTTTTTCTGTAGAGAGAACTGTTTATATATATTCTGAATAACATGAATTTAAGAGTTAAAGTTTAGCACCTGTAGTCTTAGATAACAGCAATAGCTCAGGGGAATAACTAAGGGGCCAGCTTTTAAAAAAATCATACCTGAATAGTTAAATAGGTGAGAAATTGGAAGTAGAATATTGTACTTTTCGCAATTTGATGAAAATGAATGAGAGAGAGTGAGGTCTTTTCCACAGACATTTAAATAAAACATTCTATACTCAATCACTGTGATACTTTTGTTCATTGTTCAATGTTATTTCTTTCCAGCAAACTTTATATGAATATTGAAAATTAGAAAAAAAATAGATTCCGTTAATATATATATATATATATTTTTTTTTTTTTTGCATGCTTTATTTTAAATGGATCAGGTAAATTACTGAGTAACAGCCAGCTAATTTCAAACATGAAGATTAGAAACATGCAGCAGTGAATGGCAATTACTGCTGCCTGATAAATCTGAAAATATAGGCATCCAAGTGATACTTTCTGTACATACAGCCTGACTAGGAACTTTTGAGCAAAGATTTTTAACAAGAAGAATTCAATTTGGTTGCAAGTCTAAATTTTAATACTAGTTTCAATGAATTCACACAATTCACACAATCGGAGAGAAGAAACAGGAAAAAGGAAAAACCTCTAACCTTGTTTTTGATAACTGCATCTTTGACTGTATAGAGAACATCACCTGCGAAATGGCTGACAATAAACTGACTACCATAGGTCCCATGATGAGGTTTGTGTATCAGGCGACTGTTGTTACATGCCTCGATAATTCTGTTACACAGTTGGTGATCCACACTCCTGCGATTCAAATACACATCCTGTAGAGATAGAAAATAAAGGTCACAGAGTAAAAAGGTTAAATTTAAAACAAACAAATCAATGCCACAGGTCCTTACATCACATGTGCCAGAAATCTATGAAAAAACTAAATTAACATGTCATTTCTCTTCCCATATGTCAGATAATACTAAAAGAGAATATATACATGTCTTTTAATACAAAATATAGAATATCAATGCCTTTGAATATAAGAAATGAACCATTCAAATATTAACAAGTAAGACAATTAACAGCAAAAGAATTTTTCAAAAATTCTTTTTTGACTAGTTCATTGCTTTCCCCCCTCCCCTTCCCCCACACAAAAATAATTTACATCCTTATGCTACCATTTGTACTCTATCCTCAAAACATCTCAATCAATTTCTTTCAGAGAAACTTGTTGCTTATCTCAATGTATTTCAGCCATTTTTTCAACAGTATGAATAATTTTTTTAACCCATTTTTTTTTGGCTTTTGCTAAATTTTCCTTTGATTCAAAGCATTCTGGTTGTTGCAAGATTTAAAAAAGTTTTTAAAGAACTAAGAACTGATAGTCATGTGCTTTATTGCTTCCATGATTTTGTAATTTATAACCTTGATTGGTGCAGGGTGGATACTTTTTTACCTCCCTTCCCCGACACCTTTTTTGCAGTATTAGATTAAAATGGTGATCTTGGGGATCAGAAGGCACAGCCTTATATCTTAATGTAGTACAAGAAATTTATTGGAGATGGAAATTTAAAATATGTATTTCTAATTGATTTCATGATATCTAAAACAATTTTTAAAACCGTTTTGCATGTATAAAAATACTAACTATTCCATAACATAAAACCCATTTTTGCGCCTGGTTCTATACAGTAAAACAAATCCTTAATAAAACTGACCATTCTATATAGACCCACAGCAATCTTACAGGTATTGGTGTAAAGCTTATACCTCAATCTTTATACGTGTATTCAAGTGTTGGTGAGCTGTGCTCAAGCTTAAATGCCTTGTAATTAATTTAAATGAGTTGTATGTTGCAATTTAAACATTACAAGACGTTGGTATTTTGAAAAAGTATTTTTGGAGATCCCTGGCGCAAAAAAAAATTTTGTGTTGGTTTAAGGTATAGGGGAAAAGAAAATTCACTTTTTAAATGCATTTTCTCAAATTAAAGTTTCTGCCATCTGAGTCATTGAGACTGGGTCACAAGGCAAGTAAACTTTTTCAAACCTTCAACTCATTGGAGATGAATCACACTCTTTATTTTCCGGCAGTTTAATGAGCTTAGGAGAAGCACCTGATGAAGATTTCTGATGATTTATTGCCTTTTTGTTTGAAAATTTTACCGGCATCTTGTGCCTCATAAAAATTTCCTAAAAATCATTTGAACCTCTGTTAATATCTGGATCTCACTAAACTACTGGACATATTTCTATGTCATGTATATCTCTATTGAATTAATCTTGTGGAGTCAGAGGGAAGGTTGTTTACAAGTTATTTTGATAAGGAAACAATATTTTTTTTATTAAGTATTGTTCCTCTGAGCACAGTTTGAGGCCATATTGAATGAGGCAGGGCATTCCCAACGGAACCTTTCAAGCAGAAGAGATTCTATTAGTTTTTCGACTAGGTGACAAGGCGTTTAGAACTTGTGCAGCAGATCAGCTTTCTGCACCCTTCTTTTACTTATATTGGAGAGCATACAGATCTAGTGGTAGACATTTGAATCTACATTTGGAATTTTGTTATGTATGAACCTCATAGGAAAGGCTTTTAAAGGCTCTCTAAGATGGTTAAAAAAAATTTTTTTTGGACAAAGAATCCAAGTGGTTTAATTTTAAAAAAATGGAGAGAATTGGACTTAAGTTTTCTTATGGTTTAGCCATAGGGCATTATAGTTTTCTAACAACCATTAAAGCCCATTGTTTTCTCATTTGTTTTATGGTCTCATATGTGGATTTGATGAAAAACATCATAAACTTTCAAATTGCGCAAACAAAAAATATCCTTAAATGAGCCAGCACCACATGTACTCCAACTCAGGTATCTAGGGTTATACTAATTGCTTGATTAGTTTGACAGTTTCTCACTTGATTCCAGTTTAAAATAAGTCATTGGATATAATTATAAACAGTAGAAGATCTTGTCATTATGATACAGTGATGCAACGTTTCTTACATCAGCATTCCTGTGTGTGTTCAAGAGGTATAGTTGTTGGTTGTAGCCTGTCAGCAACCTGATCTAAGTGCTAAACCACTGTATTAGATTTTTTTTCATTTATTGTAACTCCTTCATGAGTTTTCCTTTAGTTCACATTAAGCATCCTACTCAGACACCTACTAAAAGCAACACCTAAGTAGAGCTAGAGAGGGGAATAATTTGTCAACATACTTCATTCAACAAACCAAAGACCCCAGTAGAGCCGTCCAAAGCATCAACACACATTTTATTGTCTATGTATGGCACATTTTTCCAGGCAACACCTTCAGCTTCATATTCATCCTGAAACAGAGAATAGAGCATTTTGGTATAGATATAGGTACTTTTCAAGTATATACTATAGGTATTTTTCTAAGTATATAGGTACTTTTACCCTCTAGTTAGCTCTGCATGGGATTTTTTCATGTAAAATAAAGATATGGTGTAGAGTGCACCCAGTTTTTTCTGTACATAAGTCTCATAAGTCTGAAGGACCCTCAATAGTGCCTAGTCTTTCAGTTGTGGCCATTGTCTTAAACAGATTTTCTTTTAAATTTGGATGCAAAAAATAGAAACAGTAAGAGAAAACTGTAGCCTGACTCCTTGACGTCAACATCAAATTTGTTGTTATTGTTCTTAAAATCTGATTATAATAGGGTTTTAGAAATCTTGTGAAGAGTTATCATTTTTTATGTTCCTTCTGATGATTCTTAATGGACTTCTAATGTTTTTCTTTTCTTTTTAAATATTTGGGCTAGGAATGAGCATGCTTATTTCTATTTTTTTAAATAAAAAGAACATATGGTTGGTTAAAAAACAATATCATATGTGACCCAACGTGGTGAAATCAGGCTTATGTCAAAATTTGGACATTCGGAGTTATAAGTATGAGAAAGTTTTATGTATGTACTTAAATTAGAAAAAAGTCATTACTCTAAGTTCACCAGAACCTGAGATATTTGATTTATATGCCGCCTGTGAGTTAGACTTATCTAAAAGTAATTTATAATTTTTAGCAGCCATTTCCTGGATTTGACCCAGTTTGACATAAGCCTGATTTCACCCTGTTGTGTCACATATTATGTCTAAAACTTAGTAGCACTGCACATTATTAGCAAATTAGTAAAAAAAAAACTCTGCAAGACAGCACAAACTATTGTCAAGAGCAATCGGTCCCTTCATTTACAGCTGCTATTGAGGACAAACTTTTTGTAAAACCATTTCTCATTGAACGGTTTCCAATTTAGAGCAAAGTGCACAAAAGAGTAGTAAAGAGGAAAAGCCTGTTAATTTAAATAGCTTGTGCTCCATTAGAAACATATTGGAGAGTCAAAAGGAGCATGAGTTCTGAAAGTTTATGAAGAAGAAACAAAGGAGGAAGAGGAAGAAGGAAAGAAAAAATAATCATTAAGTAGTAGACCAATGTTCTTCTATATATTCTTTTTTGAAACTGCTGCAAATTTTTTTCTTTTAGTATGCCCATAGTTCACATAACATGAGTTTTAATTTCCATACTGAGTTGTAATTTTGCATTTTCTTTTAAGGTACACAAGACTGGATATAACTGACTTAACAACATGTTTTAAAATATTACATTTTCTTTCTGAACTTTAATCCTCTTCAGGCAATGGATTTTCCCAAGCAGCAACTTACAAAGTATTGACGATTCTAGGCCTTGTATAATTATGGATTATCAGTCTTAGGATGTGAATACGATTACATCTCTTGATCTACATACAGACTAATAAATATGACAAACACTATTCTAGGTTCAGATCAATGACTGAACAGGGGTAATGACAATCATTGTAACTATTATTGTACAGCAAACAGACTTGGATTTTATAGACACCCATTGACTATAAATAAATTTTACCAACACTCATTAAAATAAATACACAGAAAAGATGAAACCATGAATCGGTAGTTATTTCAATTATTTCAAACACAATGATGGCTTGGATTTCAGATCCATCACCGGTTTCATAAAAAATATCCAATTGGTGGTTATGACAAAGGACGTTTCTTTCACATACTTTCCATGGATCCACAGATGAGTGAGAGCCCTGACATGAAAATAAACTGACTTTTCAACACATTTCCTGAACTGAACACACTTTTCATAATGAAAATACAGTACTCAAAAGCTAAAAGCAAAAGAGACACTCTTCAAACCTCAATTAAAACGGGAAAACCAGAAATATTCAAAAAGATTTTTTTTTAAATGGAAAACCAGGAAAGTTCCCAACATATGAAAAATGGGAAACCATAAAGTTTGCAACAGATGAAAAAAAAAATTTTTTTTAACAGATGAACAATAGAAAATTGGAAAAATGGCTTCTCTAAGTACATACATAATACCACTCAATATAATTGAAGAAATTAATTAGTTAAATACTTAAAATGACTGACAATGACAAAGGTTTGCAGGGAAACTCTTCCAAACTTTAGGTGCAATGTTGCAAAACGATTGCTCATCATATGATTTAAATATGTGTGCATCACTAGGTGGTCTCAGTGCCCTTTTGATGGTATGATGTTAAGTTTGAAAAGTTCTTTTGGATATATTTGGGCTATTCCACTGAGACAGTTAAAACAATTTATAGGGATCTTCTATTTAATTCTTTTGTTTACAGGCAATCAGTGAGGTTAGTTCAGAAATGATTTAGTCTGTTTAACAATATATTAGTCTGCTGCATTATTCTGCAAAAACAGGATGTTTCTCAATTGACAACAGGGAAGTAACTAGTTCTTTAGTTCCATCCTTAGTGACATAATTTCTTACGCTACCAATTTTTCTTAGTTGAAAACATTGGTTTTGCACAGGTTGATAATTTGTGCCAACATAGATAAATCATAGTCAAGTTAAACATCCAAGTTTTTACAGAATCAGATGGCTGAACGATATGTCCATTTACATTTAACGAAATCATTTTCCAGCAACCATAAATTGCTCTCTTTTTTATACACAACATCACTCCAGTCTTGTCACTCAGTTTTAGTTTATTTTCTTCAATCAACTCATTTACTTAAAAAACCCGTTTGTCTACCTCTTCTATCAACAAGGGAATTTTTTTTCCAAAGAAGTAGAATGGTAAACTTGGAAGTCATCTGAGTACATATGGCAATTTGATTTAAGTTCATTTAAAATATTACTTAAGAGTTGCATGTATACTGTAAAAAAGGATTGATCCTAAGAAAGAGCCTTCATGAACCTCAAAAAGAACTGTCATGTTATTAAAATGATAACTTCTTACTTCCCACAACTACAATCTGGAACAGAAGTAGGATTAGAATAAACTCAGTGCTGTACCTCTAATGCCAAATGTTAGTTTCAACATTTTTATGGGAACTGTATAGTCTATGGTGTGAATTGCCCCTGACAAATCTAAAAGAGGGAGAAAGATTACTTTTTTCTGATACATTTCTGTCACGATATCTGAAAAACCCTAAGCATTGTGTCTCTGTACAATGGAAAACGTATTATAGGCATATGGAAATTTTCTACAAGCTCATTTGCTTCAGATGACTTAAAAACTGTTAATGTCTACTTTTCTAGCAACTTACAACAAAAAAAGAGATTTGAAATTGACCTCAAATTTTCCAATTCTTCCAATTCGTCTAAGCCCATCTTTAAGAAGAGGTTTCACCTGAGCTTTTTTTTTTAAACAAAAACCAGGCACTGACCCTATGCTGACGGATTCGTACATAATTTTCATGAAAATGATCTTGCAGTTTCTTAGGCTGGATTACAGACATGTCAGTAATGTGGGTTAAAAATATTGAAATATTTTGCTGAAAATAAGATTCACAGATTTCTTTTTAAAAGTATTTACAATCCTTAGCTGTTAAATATACATTTACAAGATTTGTTACAGTGAAGCGGTTTTACAATTAAAAGATGAATATAGAAGTTTCTGTTAGAAGAGTCCATTTTTTAAATGCTAAAAAACAGAAAAAAAACAGTTTTTCTACAACATTTATCAACTTAAAGAGAAGCTAAAATTGAAAAATATAAAAAGCCAGCTTAGAAAAAAAAATTTAGAGCAGTATCTTCATTTAAAACCATATACCTATCACACACTTTTATATATTGGCAAAAACAGCTTAACATGTAAATAATACACTGACAGCTAAGTTTGCATTTTTTTCCTGTGCATTGCCATCCAGTATCTATGTCTCGCATTCTGTCCAAATGAGTAGTAAGTCAAGGAGCTGAGTTTTAAGATATATAGGCTTTTTAAGTTTAGTGGGTGTTCAGAAGTTAATTTTTTTTAAAATTTTAGATACCATGGCTAAAACCATTCTAAACAGTTTTCAATACTTGTTCATGTTAAAATTTCATGTTTTAGGTGTTTACCTCTCATTGGTAAGGTTGTTAAGACCTCAACACCTTTATAGTTGTCTAAACTTTAAATGCTATTCCCTCCCTTTTCTGGAATTTCACAAGTCCTAACCCTGCTGACTTCAAACGGTTATAACTTCATACAGAAGAATGCTAGAGCTTTTCCGTTTATTGTATTTGAAAGAAGAGAAAATAAGCTTTTCTGTGATATCAACACCTCACTACTTTCTAATTTCCACTTAAAGCTCATTTGGACTGGTTGCAAGACATAATTATAATTCATGCTATGAAATCATTTTGAAATCTGATGGCAGTAGATTCACATGAGTATGAAAAAGCTTTGAAAGCATGCATAAGTTTTACTATCTTGATAACTAGCAAGCATTAAAGATTAATAGAAAAAAACCTGTCATATCTGTTGACATAATGATGCTCACCTGCAAATCACGTAAAAAATGCACCACATAGTGCTGTTGTAACCTCTCGTTGGCATAGTTGATACACAGCTGCTCAAGGCTATTCTCTTCAAAAGCTTCAAACCCATAAATATCAAGCAAACCTGAGTGGAAGGAAAAAATTGCATGCACACCATTAATATCAAGCAATTAAAGCTATATTAGCCAGTAAGATGATAATAATTGTTCCTTTAAAATGACACATGGAGAAAATAGAAATGCTGGAGTCATGGATCTTTGATCCGTTTGATGACTAAAAAAGCATTTTCAAGTTATGCCAATAACTTCGGTTGTAGAAATAATAATGAATGTGCCTCATTTGCTTCGATTTACAGTAAAACACTATCTTGCACTTTTATTAGAACCCCTTATGCTTACTACATTATTTTGCACCTTACAAAGATAAAATGTGTTTCCCACTAAGCAACTTGCTTTTTGTCAGACATATGAATCAGCTAAATATTTGGAAGCATGAAATATCTTTCATCAAGGAAATATGCCATGTTTTTGACAAGTTTAATATTAAAAATTGCTTTCATATGTAAAAAAATTGTCCCAGGAAAAACGGCGTCAATGAATTTTTTTTGCATAGTATTAATAGACAAAAGTTCTTGTTGGTGAACTCATTCCAGTTGTCTATGTTGGTAAACACAGCCCAGTCAGCTACCCAAAACTTGTAAGTCGTGGCAAGGCACCAAATTTAGATAAATATGACAATTTATTACACTCCTAAAGTAGAGCAATATACAAATTCTGTTATTTAAGCCTAAAATATATAATGTTTAAATTTATAACTACTTCATAATTCAACTTAATTGGAACTTTATGAAGCACAGAAGTAATACCCCAGAGTTTGTCATTAAGTTTTTCACTATCTCACTTTACCAATATTGTGATCAAACTTGTCAACCTTGATCTGGTGGTTAATGAATGTCACGAGCCAATCAAAAAGTCTGAGGAGAAACATGAAACAAAAATTTGATGTCAAGGACATACTAAGTCCAAAATGTTGAATTCTAGCGTTGTGTGCTGAATTGAAAACACATCACCTTTTTTTTTTTTTTAAAGAGGGCAAGCACAAGTTTTAGCATTTATTGAAATTCATTTCATGAGTGATTCTGCAAAGCCAACTTTGTTTCTCGGAATAATGATATTTCAATGAATCTAACAAACCTAGAATGGTAAGCTTTTGATTTTATGATACTTAAAAGAAAACTTTAAATGTACTCAATGTACTTGAACAGTTGAAAAACATTACAGGAACATGGCAAATTTTATTACCACTACATAACATTTTTTTTCCAAGCTCAACTTCATTACAGCAAAATGGATAATATAAATTCAGTTTGTGGTAAATTAAAACAATTTCAAAGATGCATGATTATACAACAACAAACCGGACTTATAACCTTCCACATCCTAATTCTCCAGCCAGGATGCCTTGATAACTAAGGGTTCAGGTAAACATTTTCTGACTCACTTTGAATAAAGCAGCATGGCTAAACAATCCCTCCTGCTCTCTGCCTCTGCCACCATCACAGGCTTGACAAATACGCTTCGCCTGGACGATCTGCTCTCATCTCCGCTGACAATGCTGCGGTTTAGCAAGCTGTAGTGAAGACTTTGTGGGGAAACTCCCAGGAGACGGGCACTTTCCTCCTTACCTCTGGCGGTCTCTGGGATGAAAAATTGAATAAAGAGATCAACAAAAAAGTTTTTACATTTGTAATGTGTATAGGCTTAACAGAAAAAAATATATTGAGGTTAAAAAGTATTCGATGGACAATTTTTTTTCTTTTGCTCTGAGTAAAAAAGTCTTTTTTTCCTTTAAAACTTAATAAAAAACGAAAGGAAAAAATACAGTCTGAAAGTTAAAAGTATATACTTAGTGCATACTATATGAATGTGTGGAGAAGCATCTTCTTTTGAGCAAACAGTACAAAAAGGAATTACTAGAACCTAAACTATACTAACATACATTAACTATGCTGATAGACACTTCAACTGCAAGTTTCAGAGTTCACTTCTTAAAAGCTATTGTAATAAGCATTAAAAAAAAAAACTCTCTTGAAACCAAATAAAATTAACTCATGGAAATTAAATATTAGGCTTTAAATATAAAGAGCAAATTAAAAGAAAAAACATGTGCTTGGCATCCTCACTAAATG
The DNA here is from genome assembly GCA_019649035.1 of Elysia marginata. Lineage (NCBI taxonomy): Eukaryota > Metazoa > Mollusca > Gastropoda > Plakobranchidae > Elysia > Elysia marginata. The sequence goes on from BMAT01004848.1 coordinate 39,961, forward strand.
CCCTGTAGCAGAATGTTTACATTTAGAGACACATAAACTATCTAAATCCTCTTTAAAGGCGCTTTGATGCAGTGGACTGCTTTATTACCCTGATCAAGATCTGAGTTATTTTATTTCATTGAAGACTAGTGATTCCGTTCTCAAGAAAATACAGAAAAACGCATTTCAAAAATTTATTTTACAAAGAGTATGAAGGGACCTTCAACCATCTCTTTGGGTGCATATATTATTTCCAGCCATTGTTTCAATTTTTGATGGTTTTATGTGATGAAATAGATCATCAAAAAAAAACTTTCAATGAATACAAACAAAAATTTAGGTAAAAATTTCAACCACTGATAGAAATGTCAATTTAGTCAGTTAAAACATAAGCACAACTCGACTCATTCTGTGGTAACGCAGCACATTCAAAAGAAAACTAACAAAAACAAATGTCCAAACAAACAATTTTCAGCTGTCAATCAGGCCATAACACCCACTGGTATAAAAGCTACAGTGGAGTCCTGCTATGATAAACCCTTTCAGAAATTTAATTTATTTAAAATTTATATAGAGCAGTAAACATTATTGAGCAAAAAGAAAAAGGACCAAAAATCTAGTTTGCATTAAACCAAAGCTTATCTTAAACACTGTTTATCTTCTAAAGCAGACTTCACTGTATGAGGAACTTATTCCAAACTGACTAATGTTCCTCAAATATCCACAGAGTGGCAATCAATGACCGACATTACTGCATATCATGGCCTGTGAAATAAACTACTGAAACTACAGTCAAGCTTGAATATTTCAAACATCATGGATACAAAATGTGAGTTTGAAATATCCAAAAACCAAATTATCAGTATACATTACAAAAGAGGGAGAAAAATGTTCATCTGAATATAGTTTGAACCAAACAAATCTTCAAAATATCCAGGTTTGAACTATATAAACTCGACTGTACTGTCTTTGCTTTCATGAATAAATCCAGAGACAAATTAAACATATAGAAAGCCTTAAGATTTTCATCCTAATGTTTGTAAGCTATGCAAGCAAATAGTTCCTACACCCTTTTTTTTTGCTTTGATTGCTCCATCATTTTAGTTTTTTCATCCCCCAGTCCTCTTGTTACCCTTCAACAATTGACTTTTTAAATTAAGACCAACCATAGGTCATTATTGCTGATGAGGTTTTCTTAAATCACTGTTCAAGATAAATGGCTGAAATTACATAAGTCTGAATGTTTTGTACATAAAAATATTTTCTGGAATGTAGAATTTACTTGGATCCTTGAGAGCATGATGCACATGTATCAATTTGAAGACCCATGCTCATTGTTTCAAACAATGAAAACACAAAAAAAAAGGTTTGCAGAAAGTTTACACCAACAAAAGTGAACGTTACTCTGACCTGTATTGTCAATAAAGAGAAGAGACAAGCATTTCAAAACTGTAAGATATACCTATTTGAGCAGGGCTTTGATCTGGGGAGTGCAAGCACTAATCTATACATAAGAGGAAAACATTGCAAAACCAATGAAAATTTTTAAATAAGAATGTTTGTTGAAATTTTTAAATTAGTTATTTGTCTTGCAACCAGTCAAAATGAGTCTTAAGTTGAAATTGGAAACTACTAAACTATTGGTATCACAGAGAAGCTTATTTTCTCTTTTTTTCAAAAAGAACAAATAGAAAAGCTCTATCAAGCTTTTGTGTGTGGTTATAGCCATTTGAAGTCATCAGAATTAGGCCTTGTGAAATTTCAGAAAGAGGAGAAAGTTGTGTTTCAAGTTCAGACAACTATACATGTGTAGAGTCCTAAGCAACCGTACGAATTAAAATTTAACAAATAAATCAGGAAATTTCAACAGGGATCAGGCGTGAAAACTGTTTAGAAATGGTTTTAGCGTCAATATCTAAAATTTTAAAGCTTTGACTTCTGACCACCCACTAAACTTTGAAACCCTATATCTCAAAATTAGGCCATGCGATTTAAGATTCATTTGGACAGAATGCGAGACATTTAAACTTCTGTTTGCTCTCAGCATTTTAAAGCACACAGTGTCTTGAACTTGAAGGCAGCTTTAAAAAGATACCAGTAACTTAATGAAACACTCAAGTATATATTTTGAAGAGAGTGAACTGTGATTATGTTAAAAAAAATTAATAAAAGACATTATGATTGGGCAAGATATGCACAGTCTTAGAAAAGTCTAGTCATAAAAAAATCTTTCAATGCAGTTTATATTGTGAAGTTAAATGGCACTGTTTATTCAACCAAAATTGAACATATATTTATGAGATTGATTGGGAGAAAGCCAGTAAGCATGTCACCATTCAAGAGGATACAAAAACTATAAAAGTATAATTATCTATCCTGTCAAGTCTTACCTTTTACCATCAGATTATTGTCTTTAAACCCTAATAAAAGATGTTTTGACAAAAAAGCAGCAAGACTACATCAAGTATTTGAGCAAATTATTTCAAATCTCAAATATGTGTTAACATAATTGTCCTGAAGACATAAAAAATCATCAATACACTTACAAAATCTGATGCATTTTGTTTTTCTAGAACACGAAAAAAAAAGAAAACAAAATGAGCAAATCGAAGTACCAGAAAGGTTCTCTGCAAGATCACCCTTTTCAAGTTTCATTATTTGAGATAATTCAAAATTTCAAAGTGGACACATAATATCACTATACTTATGCCTACACTGTCCTACCTTTTGATACTAACACAAAAATTTGTAGCTGCAAATTTATGTTTTCAGTTGAGGCAAAAGCTTTTGTTTGAGCAGATAATAAATAAAAAACCAAGGGTGATTTTCTGTTTGACAAATTTATCACAATATAAAAACCTGACCCTGTAGCCCATTTTGCTTTTTTTATATCTCACAGCAAGAAATCAAACAGCAATATTGACTTGCTCTTCCAAAGTTACCTTAAAGTTAAAGTGTCAAGTTTTAATATGAAAGCTTCAACAACTTGAGAACATAATAGAGGCCTGTGACACCGTCATCATCATCAGGTGCCCTGTTCCATAGCGTTGGCGATCAGTCTTCTCCACTCCTGGCGCATCTTTGT
>BMAT01004849.1:34097-45914 GCA_019649035.1 Elysia marginata
TCTCTCTCTCTCTCTCTCTCTCTCTCTCTCTCTCGTGAAAAACCCCATGTACCTATGGGTTGCGCCTTAGCTTGAGAGTTGTCAAGGGTTGTAAAAATTGTTTTATTCGTACTACCGGTACATGTATATAATTTTGTACAATGCTTCAGCCTAAATTTTGTCACGCTCGTCAAGTTATTTAGAGCAGAATAATGCAACGTCTGTCGCTTATAATTTCACTTTAGCTCTTGGGTATAAAATGATTAAAACAAACTATTTCAAAACAGAATTTGATGTTTATGTTGACGAGAATGTAAAAACAATAGGCCACATCTTGCCGTTCGTTGTTGCACTAGGCATTACCCTTTATTATAAGAACTTTAATGCTCTCAAGTAATGAAGAGCTGTACTAAACTACTACTGTATTATCAACACCAGTGATGTACTATAGTATATAATCACTGATCAACACTCGGTGAAAGTAAACTAAAAATAATATCACATTAAAATGTTTTATTCAAAATGACGTCTAGAATATAGACTAGATCGGAGCTAGATTCTATAGATTTCTAGATCTAGGTTCTTGATCTAGCTAGAGATTGATAACTGGATTTTATACTTTCCAGATAATAGATATTAGTCAAATTAGACGTCTCAACAAAAACAAAGTCGAACAATTTTACAACCGATGCCTAGGTTTGTAATAGATCTATTATATCTAGACGTCATCTAGATAGCTACATAGAGTAGACACACTCACTAGATCTAGTAGATCTAGATTTCTAGGTCTAGATCTATAATAGACCTAAAAATTTAGAATTCTACGTCTATATATATATCTAGATTCTAGTTTCCACTCTGGGGTGCCAGCCACCATAGTATTACTTTGGGGGTAGTCACACTTTTTGCTCTATATTTTTGCACATAGTTAGGGTATATAATGGTAAAAATGGTATAAATGCATACAGAAATAAGTACATAAAAACACAATAAAATACTAATAAATTGTAAAATAAAAGAGTTTATTGATAAAACGAACATTTATTATCATTTTTACACACCCTTCATGCACCATAAATTTCAGCTGTGCGGGGCATTAGGCACCTAGTAAGCCCGTGCCGATCATAAAATTCTCAGGCCCACGGGCTGACGGGCTGATCACACTTAAGCCCGGGCCGGGCCACGGGCCAAGCTATTACGCGACTAAAGGGCGCACGATACAACGGGCCACGGGCTGCCTCGAGCCTCGGGCCTCAGTGGGTGCTTTTATTTTTTCTTCTGTATTCTTCTAATGGGATTTTTGTTTTGTTTTTTTGTTCTCTTTTACTTTTATGTTCCTTTGGAAAATACATTTAACAACAGCAGTTAATTTCCTAAATTCCTTGGCCTATTTTCAACGCCACAGACTCGGCATGACTAGCCGATGCATCCGGTGTTAATCTAGATATGCTCCTCTCCTATACTATAGTACTTCCCAAAGCAAGTTTACACATTTCTGTAAGTAAGTGAAGTCCATGTATTGAGATGTTCTAGATTACTAAGAATTGTATAAAAACTTCACCACAACAGATTGTTTCATTTAGCAGTATGCCATAGTGTTAACTCTTTCGAAAGATTCAAAGTAGAATCTCGAACCTTTCACATTTTGTAAGGGGGCGAAAAGCCCGTTGCACCGCTCGGCCCTATCACTGCGATAGCCTAGCCTCTGTGCGCACAGATATCTAGAGCCCGGGCCTCCCCACGGGCCTTCGCACGGGCCTTCGCACGGGCCACAGCCCCGGGCACTCGCACGGGCCGCCGCCCGGCCCGATCAGCGTCAGTCAGAAAGGTACAACAATGCAAAATCAAAGCCCCGAATTCTCGATCAAAGAAATTGTTTTACCTCTTCGTCAATTAAAAAATTAGTAATTGAAATAAAATTGCATCGAGCTGTGTTTGTGCTCTCAAAATACTGATCGGCCCGTTTCGGGCTTTCTGAGACGGCCCGGGCCCGTGATCATATGACTATGATCGGGCCGCTCGATCTCGGGCCGGGCTTTTTCACGGGCTTAGCACCTAGCCACGGGGCAATAACGAATATAAGCACCGGCACCTGGCCTATTGGCTACAAAAGTCACAGGTCCATTCCTCAGTTTCCAACTCCTGGAGAGACAGAGACATTGAGATGTCTGTGCACTTTATATGAAACCATTTGTCACATACATCACATTGAAGTTTTGAACCCAGTCAGTCCCTTGTGCCAGGGCCAGGCCACACCTGTGACAGCCGTCCTCCTCATCATGACAATGAAGGACTCCTTGACCTTTTCCTCTTACCAGCACCTTTTCCTCTGCCCCTGTCACCTAATTTCCTTTTGCCTCTTCGACGAGCTTTCTCAGCATCATGAAGACGTGCCAGAGATTCCTGAGGCTCTCTCCACAGCGGAAACGCTGTACTCGCTCAGATCTTCCTCTTGTAGATGGTTGCAGACGAGGAGAGATCTGTTTCAGGAAGAGTTCTTTGAAGGACAGGTCTGAACATGATGATGATGTAGTTGATGCTGTTGAAGCTGGTGATAGTTGGGATGCTGTGGAAGAGGCTATTAGTATTACTAGGGTTGGCGGAATCCATGAATGTTTAGCAGGAGTGGGACAGGGTTGGAGGATCTGAAGTTAAAGTGGAGGCTGCCGGAGACGATGGAAGTGTCGATCCTGGAGTTTGTGCCTCAGAACGAGACACAGAAGAGGGCATAGGATTTGAAGTTGAGGTGGAGGTAGTTGAAGACATGGATGGATTTGATGATCCTGGAGTTGGAGACACAGATCGAGACGAAGCAGAGGAGGCGGAGGCAGGGAACGGCTGTTAAGGCTTGTCTCTTGGGAGAACAACAGCTTGGTTATTGAAGGGGCAAATGCCAGTTGCCTCAAAGCTTGCCTTCTTGGTGTGGGGAAGAAATGATTCTTCGCAGAGTTGCTTCAACATAGCAGGAAACTGCTTTTTGCTAACTGAGCCAGTATGATATGCGTGCGAGCAAACCTAAAAAGCATAGATTGCCATTTACCCTTCACTGGACGAAACACACCAAGGTCCTGTGGTTGAAGCCAGTGGGTCATGTGAGCTGGAAGACGAAGAAGAATGATATTGTCGGCCCTTGCAGCTTTGATCAATTCCAGCGACATGTGGGAAGCAGGTCCATCAAATATTAGAACCCTGGTCTTGTCCTTAACATCATCAGTGTGTTTAAAAAGAATTTTGTGGAACCAATCTAGGTATAAAGGGCCCTCCATCCACCCCTTATTGCTTGTTGTGTATACCACATCCTTAAGGCCACCTGTTGTCCAGTCTTTGTGCAAGTTCACACTGTTGTACACAACATAGGGTGGTAAGATTTTGCCAGAGGCTGAAGCACAGCAGTTTACTGAAATTTGCTCCCTCCCCGAGCCACCGATGGACTGCACGACTGCATGCGATCCCTTCCTTGCCAGGATGATCCCAGACTTTGGGTCAGTAACAAAACCAGATTCGTCACTATTGAAAATTTGACAGCTCATATCTTTGATCCCCTCACTGGTCAGTATTCTGTCTAACAGAGAGTAGAAGTGTTCTACAACCTCAGGATCCTCTGCCTGTCCTTGGCACATACTCAACTACTCCGTCTTCCTAGAAACTATTTCTGGATGTCTTTTGCGAAAATTCATAAGTCAGTCATACCCTGGGCGACCTTCTTTGAAATGCACTAAGTCCATTTTTCATTACAAATTGCTGCACAATGTCCTTAACTTCGTCTAAGGTCACGCCATAGCGGCATAGCCCCAATCAGCCATCACTTTGATGTAATCTGCTAGCTCTGCTTCGTGCAAAGATGCGATGGCAGTCTGTCTCCCAACATGAGTATTCACAGGTATCTCTATAGAGACTCGCTGCAACAGAGACTTCTTGTTGATGCCATAATACTTGGCAGAACCATTGAGGGCCATCTGCTTGCTTAATACTGAGTTGTAGGCCTCCACCATTGCTTGGGATGTACTGAGGTTCTGTCTGCTGCCCTCTGTTTTCTTCTTGTACTCTCGCACCATTCTGTGAATGAATGAGAAGGGGCATTAGACACCAGTTAGATAATCAACTCAATCTCAGACATATAGTTTATATTCTTACACATATTATGCATAAAACTGTTGCTCTACATCAAATCTTAACTGTAGATTCACAAACATGTGTCAATACCTTCTACTTCTATCTTTAATTTTCAAACAAAGCTATTCTGTTTTTTAGGCCTTTGGGGCATTAGGCACCCCTTCCAGAAATAATATTTTTTTTATCCCAAGGGACTCATTTTTAACCAAGAGGCATGAAGGAACAGTTAAAAAACAAGTTCATCTGCTCAATCAGGCCAAACGATTGAATTTGTAAGTTAAAGAACTATTTTCATTGCTAAAATAAAAATTCTGTCATGACATTGGGCACAATGAAAGAGACATGGCCGGCCAGACCACATGGGCATGCATTCCATGACCTATAAACACACAACAAAGTTTTTTTAGGATGAGAAAAGTAGTTGACATCTTACTTTTTTATTCCTTAAATGTGTTGTCCAAACCTTGTGAAATTTGATGATCTCTGTGTGGAGATATTTGAAATTTTCTGTGCCTTGACTAAAGAGCAGGAAAAGTTTTCTAACCACTTTCAACATGGAGGCCAAGAGGAGGGAAAAACTTACCAAAATGCCTTTGTTTCTGTCAATCTCATTGGATAACATACCAATACCCATATAAGAAGGCTTCTGATTGGTTCAATTATCAGTTAGACATGGTGCCTGTTGCCCCAGAAGAGGCACAGTGAAAATTTTAGGAGTTACAGAGAGCTGTCAGAGCAAGTGGTGCTTATTAATGCCCCATGGTGCCTAATAGTAATACCCCACTTTACCCCCTTCATTTCGTCAGCAAAACTGAGCAGTGTTTGTTAAAATAATGCACTTCATTGCTCAGGAACATTTACTTCTAAAAAATAAGAGAATTGGTTATGAAATTTAGGCTTAGAATAGGGTAGCACCCCTCTGAGGAAATCCGTGCCCTAGTTCTAGCTTTGAATGAGCAAGCTTCAAGGTGAGCTTAAATTTAGACGAGAGACTAAATTTGTTAGTCATGCCTGAAAGTAAATCTGCAAGTTGCGCTTAACTAGATCTAGATCTAATTCTAAGCGCAACATTAAATCATGACAGCTAAGTGCCAACTAACTTACACAGCCATAAATGGTCACGCAACTCAAGACTAAAATAGATCTAAGCAGGCAATCGCAACTGATGCAGCTCGATATAAGCAGTGGACTGTTAGTTTCAGACTACCTTCTAAGACTAGATTCTGGGTGGAATGCACAACTGGGTTGTAAATTAGAGCAGGATAGACAGAGAGTAAGCCTAGTTGTGTTGTAGCTAGTCAGAGGTTTACGTTCATCTTTAGTTTACATGCACTGTGGTGATATGGCAAACTCTTTAGAAAGTGACAAACATATAATTTATATATATGCAAATAGAAATTTCAAAATGTGTTTGTGATTAATGTGAAGTCATTTAGATTTACTTTAACACAGATAATTTATGAGGCATTCTTTAGACCACTACAAAGCTGCTCAAGCAAGGACTTTGTTGATAGTTGTTATTTAGTGCTTGAATTTACTGTTTGTTTATCATCTATGATCAAATTTTGGACTAACAAAGTTTACACAGCAACAGCCCAGGTAGATCTAGGGTCCACACCCATCAAACGGCTATTATATGTTTTGAAATTATTATGGGTTCACAGGAAATACTAATAAATTATAAAAGGCATTCAGTTCAAATTTGGAGGTTTTTTGTTCCTATGGTTATTTTGCTGTGGTTGTTTGAAAATTTCTAGTGTTAAGTTTTAGCAAGTGTAATTCCATCAAGCACAGTAACGATCATGTGGTATTTTAGATACATGTTTGGGGCCCCAACGTCATTCAACTTCCAGTTGCCTGCCTACAGGGATCACACTTTTCCCCTGTAGCAAAATATTCCCGAAATCTGATCCGCGGTTCTCGACAAAATCGTAGTCACTGAACTGCAATCCGCGGGTTACAGAGTGAATGGTTAACCAGTGTGTTGGTTCCTGAGAAGTAGGTACGAAATTCACAAAAACAGCAAAAGACGAGATGCGCTCTTTTTTACTCTGAGGCAGGGATGTCAGACTTTCTCGGACGATATCGCGCCATTTTGCACAGCCGCTGTAAAGACGAATTGGAATTTGGATCCCGAGTTATTGTTACACCTTCTGCGATGGGCCACATTAACTATAATACAAGAAAAAATTCATTTCTGGTTCGTGGTATTTATATCTCTGATGATCATCAATAATTTGAATAAATGACCCCCCCACCCCGCCCGGTTCATTATGATTCCATTGCGGAAAAGCGCATTACTTAATGATAGCACTAATCAAACACAGACCAGCCCTAGCCTAGGTTATTATTACATGAGCGTAACTTTGCAGGCCCGGCAAAAACAAGGGACACAGAATCATTTCTCTTTTGTAGGCTAGGCGTTGGGTCTATGGGAGATCAAAGATATCAATGCATCAACCGGGCCTAACTTTTTCCAGGAAAAATATCCCATGAAACTGAAACTCACCACGATGCTCTGCTCACCTTTTCCCATTTCCTTCAGCTGCACTTCCTCCCTTCTTTCTCCTTATCTCTTGTTATCTTTATCCACTCTCTCTTCTGTGCTTATACTGTTATATATCCTGAATTGTTAAAATTTAATACTCTCTCTCTCTATCTCCCTCTCTCTCTCTGTCTCTCTCTGTCTGTCTGTCTCTCTCTCTCCCTGTACCTCTCTCTCAAGTTCGTTTTTCTTAAACTTTCCTGCATCTCTTCACCCTTTACTTTTTCTGCCCCTCTCCTCTGCGAATGTCAAGATATCTTTCTCCTTCTTTTTCTCCCCCCCCTCTTTCTCTCTCTATTGTTCTATCTTATCTACCCTCTATCCCCTTCTTTCTTTCTGTCTCTTGTTCTTTATATCTGTCTTTACTTGTTATTCCGTCTTCCTCTTTCCTTTTTTAATTTTTCCTGTTGCTTGTATCGAGCTGCATCAGTGGCCATTGCTTGTTTACATAGCTTAATCATGACTTACATGACTGTTTGAGGCTGTGTAAGTTACTAGGCACTTAACTGACATTTACATTGCGCTTAGCATCTTGCAGTTGGCGCTCAGGCGCAACTAAAACGATCTAGTCGCACATCTAAATTAACATTCACCTTGTGCATTCCAAGCTAGAATCAAATTCTTACGCTATAAATTTAGCCTTTAGGGTCTAGATATTTGTAGATCTAGAGTATAGATTCTAGATGCTGTAACTAGCCACTCCCAATGCCAATCTGCTGCTTGCAGGCTAGACAAATCTAGCCCCAGCCCTATACTGTATGGCTGGCTTAATCTTGGGATTGGCCCAGTGGTGTTAAAACAAGGTTATCATTCCCTTCATTTTTTCAGTCTTGCCAGCAGGCCAACGCCAGGATTGTTCCGTATGGTCCATTGGCTGCATCGTGAATCCAAAATGTATTTTGACCGAGGTTTCCAGTTTCTATTGTACATCGTCATTGTTTGAAATATTAAAGCGGAACTTTCCACCCAAGGAGAGAAAAGATTCCTTTTTCTATTGCCATTGCCAATTCAACAATCTTGAAAAGTGACCCAGAAGTGGGTAAAAAGCTGTTTAATTTGTTTACAATTGCGATCTTCAAAACTGGTAGGACTACCTTTGTTGTTCTGGGACAGATATATCTTTAAAATTTCTTCTCTTGTTTTCAGCAAAGTTATTAACAAAGCACCTTTTCATCAATTTATTTCACGGCATTGAGAAAAACGACATTAATAAAAAATAGATACTGTGGAATACATAGTTACTGACAGGGTGGGCAGATTGCCTTCAGGTGGGAGGCATGGGAATTTTGGTAAAAGTAGATAAATTTCTCACTTGGACAAATCTTGAAACACGAGTGGCTCCCTCTGCAAAAATCCCCCCGTCTTAGTTTCTTGGTCCTTTGCAATCAAACTAGTACAGACATTGATGAATTATAAGTTATTGGTCGTCACTATGTTTCTTGCCTGAAACAAGAAAAACATGTCCACAGCAGGCTTATCAAATTTTTAAATTTATGACAGCTTGTGCTGCAAACTTAGATAGCCAGACTTGTTTACTCAAGGATTGCTGTCAAATCACCCATGACCAGCCTGACACAGCATTTATGTTGGAGAGTCTAGAACCTTGATGCTAGATGTCTTCATGACCATGTTGTGTGAGACAAAAGTTGTTTCTGTGGTTCACAAGTGAAGGAAGAGCCAAACCCCAGCCATGTTAAATTCAATGATATTTTCTCATCCACTAATGACCGTATATAGGTGCCCCAGATCTGTATTAAAACACCTATCCATACTTTGCAAAGATTGGATTGTGATTTTGATTAGTCATAGTACTTAACTGACTGAGGTTCAAATCAAATTCTCAAATAGTTCATCAAAACAAGATCTCAACATTTCCCAATTTTTACGTTTCCACTGAAACTTCATTTTTAAGTGACTCTTGAAGACCTAGATATACATGTAGATTTTTTTATCTGAACTGCTGAACCAACTGAAAAAGGTCTAGATCTAATCAAAACCAGATTTTGTTTTGGCTTGTTTGTAAATGTTTTTTATTTTGTGTTTTCTAAAGGTTTAGATGTTTTTAAGAGTCTCTAATCTTTTATTTGAAAATATACACAAAAAAACTGCCAATCACCAGAGATGAATGCTAAAACATAACAACTGAGCAAGTGTCATTTTTTATGATTTTATTCCTACTTTAATTATTCATTAAATTCTTATTTATCTGGTGTATTTCAGACTGAGGCTGGAAAATGCGAGTGGAACTTTTTGAAGTTCATTTTAACAACTCAAATTCTATTTACATTGGTGGTCAGACTGTGAGTGGAAAGGTGGTTGTAAAGCTTACAAAAGCAACATGGATTGATTGTAAGTTATTTGTGACTTAGAGCCCTGAGACCTCTTCCTACTCACTTATTAGTTTTTGAAAATCCACATTGGTTCCGGGATATAGAAATCCAAAGTTATTTCCAATCAAATTCCAGAGTGACCTTCTTTGACTATCATTTCTGATTAAGCTGGCCTTTAATAATTGGATCTATGCAGTGGAGACTAAACTTTGCAGACCTTTTGTTTTTCTACCTTAAAACTTATAGCAAGCAATATATCTCAAGTTCTAGGTGAGCTATTTTGATTTTAAAAACATGTGCATTTTGCTCAGAAAGAAGGGGGGATTCAGAGAAATGTCAAGAACTAAACATGAGAGGTTTGATAGTGTTTACTTTGGCCACCATACACATTTGTAATGTATGGTTGTGTTTAGAAAACGATTTTTTTGCATTTAATTACAATGGAATCCTTATAAAGTCAACACCTTGGGATCGAAAAAATGTTTTGACTTTAAGCAAGAGTTGACTTTGACCATTACAAAGATATCAAGAAATACAAAATGGGACTGCAAAACAGTGTTGATTTTAAGCAAGATTTTCCCTTAAAGGTGTTGACTTTAAGAGAATTCCAGTGCTGTGTTTTAATTGTAGTCTAAAACAGTTTTATTCTTGCACTGCATGGAAGAGAACAAAGTTGCTATTACTTTTTCTAGGCCTACTAGTACTACTTGAATTTATATAATTAGAAACATGCATATCAGAATAAGAAGTAAAGGTTTTCTTATAAGCTTTGTACATGCGTTCTTGAATGAGTTCATTTTTTTAATGTCAGTATAATTTCAAAGCTGCACCTTAAGTTAAACCTAATGAAATCTTTTGACTCTGTTACACTTATAGCCATTGATATCAAATTTACGGGCCGTGCCAAGTCAAAATGGGATGTGTCAAATGGAGACAGTTCAAAACAGTACAAAGCCACTGAGGTGTACATTGACAGTGAGCACCATCTGTACAGATGTAGAGGTGAGCTAGTTATAGTCCGATTTTCATCAAGAAAAATGCTTAAAAGATATTTTTCTATTGTGTGAGATGTATCAGTTCTAGATATTAACAAAATAATTTTTTCCCTGTGTGTGTATGTGTGTGGAGGGATTATATTAATTGCTGATGTTTTTTATGATCAGTAAGTCAAATGTTTGTTGTCATCAAAATCTTTCACAACTTTTTATAAACAATAGTGACAAATTGTCAATTTAAATCCGCAAAGGCGGTTAAAAAATATTGCTGGTAAATGAAGAACAATTTTCTTCGCTCATTTTTAGCATAAAAATTATGCAATTTCAAATGATTAAAAAGGCTTATGAAGATATTGTCATTTTTTTTCATTATCTCTCCTTTTTCTCATTTGTTGTTGCTATTGTTGTTGTACCCATGATCAATAATTGAATTGAAGGTAACTTGATGAAAGTAAGTGAAATTTTTTTCCTATGTACCATCAACAATAAAACTGAAAGTCTCAAAATTCAGTTTCATTTGGAGTAGCAGTTTTTTAAAATCATATTTCTAATAAGTTATGTAGTGTAAGGGCAAGTGTGGCACCCCTCTGAATAGGGGTAAAGGGTTTATAGGGGTCCCAGGGTCGATTTTCAGATTTGTTGAAATTATGAAAGTTTATCTTTTTCTCAACACAATGGAACCGATTTTTTGTTCCTAAGACACTTGTAAGTATTTTTTCATAAGTTTGAAGATAAGGACTTAGTCAAAAAGCTCTACAAATAGGTTATTACAATAGGAAAAACAATGGCTTCAGCACAGAGTAAAAGCTATCGCCTTTATATAAACCCTAGCCTGCAATGTAGGCCTACTTTGGGAACAGTCCACTTTTCAAGCGTGCAATGTCAAAACAAACGCCAAACAGGGTGATGGCCATTCAAATTCATAGGAATTTTTTTCTATAGTCTGTTTCTTGTTACCTCTAGACTCTAAAAATAGCTTTTGTCCTCATTTTACATCTAAACTTTGTGATACTGACAGCAAGTATACTGCAGGTGCGACTGGTGAGGTGACAGAATGCTGAGAGCTGAACTGCAGGCACGCATAAGACACAGGAGAGGGTAGACATACACAGCTGCATTGCCTAAATCTCAGAATTCCTTTTTGTTCCCTTCTATTTCAAGATTTGACTTACTTTTGCGATCTCCTCAATATGTCCTATTTTACACATACCTTTGTATATCTCTAAAAATTATTGAGCGACTCACTTCAAACTTCACTTATGATGTGCCAGTGCACTGTTTTCGATTTCTTTCAAAGCTTTTTTCAAGATTTTTGTTTGTTTTTGTTTTATAAATGTTTTTTTAAAAAAGTCCTTTTTGGCACTTTTATCTTTTATGCAAACCAAAAAAAAATTATAAAAAATCTAAAAAAGCAGTTACAAAAAAATGCTCAGGACAAAATGTCTGAAATAGATGTAATAAACCATTGCTTTTTACAGAATGCAAATATTTTGTTTAGATACTAACTTATTAAGGCCTAAAGTTTACTATTTTTATCCAATAAGGCGGCTTCAATAAATTGGTTTCCATGGCAATCAAACATTGGAAATGACTATATAAACATTTTTGTGTTCCCACAAACACTATTTTGAAACACAAAATTAGGTCTTTTAACGAAAAAGAAAAAAAATGCCTCTGGCTGCGACACCGACCCTTAGTCACACCTCACCTCAACCAAGCAAAACCATTGTGTTTTCAGTTTACATGATGTAATCTAACTTCTTTGGAAACCATCAAAACTAAAAAAGAGAAATTAAACCACCACATATCAAGTCAATTTTTTTTTTAAAGTAAGGTATATATTTTAGCTCTAAAA
>BMAT01004849.1:94597-133111 GCA_019649035.1 Elysia marginata
TCTCATAAACCCTTTTCCTTGACATCCCTGCTGCATTTTTGTCTATAGTTGACGTTATGCCTACTCCTACCTCATCTTCGCGTCTGTGGTAATCTATCCTTTTCCTTTATGTTCCAGCCCTGCAAACACAAGCACACTCTTTCTTTCTCTCTCTCTAACGCCCTTTCTTTTTTTTCGACGTTCCTGCTCCATTTTTGCCCATAGATGACTTTATACCTGCTCCTCCCTTATCTTCGCGTCTGTGGGAAACTGTCCTTTATCTTTATTGTTCAGTCTGACAAACAAACACTAACTCTCTCTCTCTCTGGTTCTTATTATCATAGGAAGGAATGTATTTCTATTGGAAGGAATACTTAATGACACATACCGAGTGCTTTAGAACTTTTTGGTTAGAAAGTTTAATATTTAATTATGAAATAAGTAAGTGTAAATTTGTGTTGACTTTTAATTTTCTCACAAATCTGTTAATTTTTTTATTTCCACCACATTTGATTTTGAATATCCGTACTAGGCAAGTTATATGATTGATATATGAACGAATGTCAAAGTCTATGCTGTTAAGTTCACCAATACTTGCATCAAATGCCTATATGTCTACAAGATTGTTTCAATCTTCATTAATCTTCATCCTGCCGCTCTTTTGTGGACATTCTGTGGCTTTCAGTTTCACCAGGATTCAATATCTTCATCTTTTTAACCTTTTTCATAAAATTTTTAACCTGGTTGAAGTTTTCTGATTGTTTGTATCACAGAAACAAGAACAACATATCTTTAAGTTAGATAACGGTTGTTCTAAGTGAGATTCAATATTCTCAGCTCATTTCCGTTTTTATTCTGAAAAATCATTTGGCATCCTTGCATGTTCTCTCTTTTCTCTCGAGAGTGAGGGAAAAATGCCTGTAACTTTTATGCAACTTAAACTTTGATCAGTTGTATTAGGTAAAAACATTGGAGTATTAATACTTTATTATGCTGAAAGAAGAATGGTGAAAAGCATATTTGTGAAAGTAGAGTTCCCTCAAAATTAATCTTCTTGCATTTAATTGGCAGAGTTTTTAGATGTAGAGAATGATATTGGAAAACTTTTTAAAAATACTTTCTGGGTTATGTAGCCTACTGAGAAAGTATTATATCCTGTAATCTGCTATTATTTCAGTACTTTGGAGGTTGAATATGATGAAATATAATACAAAGTTGTAATTAGTGCCAAACAGAAATCATAGACAATGCCAATGTCCTAAAACTCTTCATCAGTGCAACCTAACTTATTTTTGTGGAAATGCTGCAGATTTTAAATCAACTCGTGTTATGCCTTCGGTTATAATAGCAGGTTTTTATGTCAGTCAGTCAGTTTAATCTTCAGATTTTGCCAATGAGACCCATAAATTTCAATAATTCATAAATGGTCTTTTCAGACAAAATATTTGATAAACTGTTTTATCCAAGACTCTTATGCCAATGTACGAGAAAAAAAAAACAAAAAAAAAACTTAAGTATTTAGCATCTTAGCTGAATAAGTGATCTAAAGGCTAAGATTGCTAATAAAAAAAATCTTTGTGTGCCAAATCTCCATTTTGTCTAGGCTTTTTTCTCTTTTTTTGTTTACTGCACAATTTGTGTCTATGACATTAGATTGATATAAGATGCAATGTTCGGCATATTTTTCCGTCTTTTTTTTCCCTAAAATCATTTGGCATATCCTGATTAAAAATTAGTTTTACCTTTAAAACATTTTTCTTTGTATGTTTTCAGGCTGCATGTCTCATGTCCCACGTTCATGAGTCGGATGTTGCAATTTTTACTTTTAAAGGTGTTGCTGATTTGAACAAAACTTTTTTCTAAGCTCCAAAGTGCGAAATATTGTATAAAATTATCAATATTTTGAGGGAAGGTACTAAAATTTGTGTTGAACTAAAATATAGAGAAAAAGGAGCATGGCTCTTTATCAAAAAAGAATTTTTGACTTCTGACTCATTTACTCTGGACATGAGACATATCCAGTTTGATATTGCTGAAGTTTAAATGTCTTGTAAAAAATGTTGAGTTAAAATAAAAGAAAAGAATGTTTGGGAAAAGGTGAATTCATTTTATCCGTTATCTTATTAAAAAAAGTAAGATTTACGTTCATGGCAAGAATTGTCAGACTTTAGGAATGCATATTTTAGTCTCTTTAGGACCATAAAAGGAAATTTATTGCATATTTTTGTTTTTTTAGAAATGCAATGCGAAATTGTAGTATAGGAAAATTGAAGAAATTTGCGACCAATTTATTCATTGCTCCCTTTTGGTTGTTGTCTGCTTCAAAGCGTTCTGCCTCAAGACCCGAACAGGAGGTAATTTTACTGATTTGTCTGTTTTTTTTCACTTGTATTCCTTTATGTTGGGATGTTGGTGTTTGAAGGCATCTCTTATGACTATTGCATTGCATCTTTGCCATTCAGGAAATACAAATTTTGGACCCTTTGACCTCTACATTTTATTGGTTTGCGTTTATTCCACACACCTCTTTTGCATGTGATATGTTAATGCGCTGTTTAATTTTTTTTTCAGCTTGTTTTGTCTTTTCGTACATTTGCATCTCTTTTTTTTCTTCATTGTCTCATACATAGATTTAGTGCAACTATTTACTTGTTATAAATGGTTTGAATATTTGGTTTTGTCTAATGCCTGCTCAGCCAATATTAGATATATTGACAACAAATGAAGTAGATCTAATTTTAATGTATAAAACCTGAACTTCAGGAATTTGTTCAGCAAAGCTTTCAGCTAAGGTGTTCATGATATTCTAATTGTGTTGCTTTTGTGCATTATGGTTTAAGAAATAAGTGAAATAAAGGTTTAATTTTTTTGGTCTTGCAAAGAAGTCTCTTCTGCTGTTATCCTGATGTTTCATAATTATTTATGAGAGTTGACTTTCGGTGGCAATTTTTTTTTTTCATTCACTCTCAATTCATCAACTGTTTTTTTTTCCCTTTTGAAATATTGTCTAATGCATCTTTCTTCGACTGAATGCATGTGTGCGTGTTTCAGCATCTTAAAAAACAACAAAGAAAACAAAAGTGTGATAAAAATATCAGGTTTCTGTGGCTGTTTCTTGTTTTGCTTTGCAAGGCATCCGTGATGCTCATTCATTCTAGAAATTTGTTTAGCTGTTTTAAAAGTTATAAAAAAATAGTATAGATGTATGAGAAATCAAATCAGTATTGAATGTATGTTAACACCTAAACTTCAAGTTTTTAGTGTGGAAAGGAAACCTTTTTTTGTCATTGTTCAACATTTGTTAACTCACATATCCCGTAAAATTGAAACTATCGATTTTTTGTTTTAATTTGGTACTTCAAAGGTGAAGACAAATGCCCAAGTTTCTTTTTGTATGTGATGTAAAATATAAGTTCTATTAGTAATTTTTTTTATTTTTGGAATTTTTCTTATTTAATATAGAGAGCAAATACTTTGAGTTCATAGCTTATTTTGTTGTGGTCTTCTCAGTTGAAATGTATACGCCTTGTGTTCTGTTAATGATATTTGGATTTACGTATAAGATATCTAATAGTTATTATTCTTTTTTTTATTTTGTTTTAGGTGTGTTCTTTCATAAATTCACCTTTTCCATCGCCATAAATCCCTTTTCTTTGCTAATTTGTTATTATCCTGTATTTATCTTTACCGTTCTCTCTCAATATTGTATGGTCTGTCTCCTTTTCTTCCTCATTCTGTGTCTGTCACCATTTTTGTTTTGTCTCTCTCCTTCCATCTTTTCTCTCTGTGCCACTATTTCACTAACGTCTCTATTTTTGTTTCTTACTAAATCTATATCCTTTACAGCCATATCATGTCTGCTTTCCCCCCAAAATGGGAAGTTTAAGTGATTGGCAAATGTAGTCTTCCCAAAACAGAAACATCTGAGGTCCTTTCTGTAAGCATAAACCAAGTGTTTGTATCCTAAATTTTTTTTCCCTCTGAAGTTGGTTCTTCGTGAATAGTCTCAGCTCTATAAATAAAAATATTTGCTGAGCTTTTATGAAAAAGGGGGAAACACATTTTCAATACTTTTTTTCTATTGCTGCTGAAATACCAATGCTTTTCCTGTTATTTTGTCAGAACCTTGTTTGTGCTTATTCTATTTAGGGCTTTAGAGGGCACACAGTGCTTTGGCATTTTACAAATCTGCTCTTACATTACATTGCCTTTTTTACACTACTTTATTTTGGTATGAATATCCTTTTCTTGTAAAACACCACAAAGCTTGGGTTTTTTATGACTGTTGGACTAAATCATATCTTTCCAGCCCCTTTCTTGTCCTTTGCTTGGGAAAGAGTTTAACATCACTCATTCAATCAATGTCTCTCTCCTATCTCTCTCTATTTACACTCCAGAGCTCAGGGATGCCTCTCCATGGTCATGTCCTTTATGAGATGAAGGATGTGTGGTCAGAGCTCCAGGCCAGAGTGAGTTCTTAAACCATGGTGAATTTAATTGAACAATTGTTTCTTTTTTCTTTTTTTTCAGTTTAAGGACACAGCAAATACAACATCTTTTAGGTAAACTCTTGCTTTAAGTAAGCTCCTCATGGTAGTCCCATTCTGTAAATTTTGTGCTTTAATTTTGTTAGAATATATCTTCTTAATTGCTTTCTAACATGAAAGAACTATTTTACACTGTTGGCTGACAGCTGCATTCAGTTGCGATGCTTTACTTTATTTTTATTCGTACATACATCAAAAGCTTACTTATTGATTACTTAATGATTTTTTATTATTTTTTAACAGCTCCAGATTCTCTTGAGCCAATACCTTGATGTTTCCAATACAATGTCCTCCAGACAGCAGGCCCCATCAGGCTTTGATGAACCCACTATGGATATAAGTCAGTATTTCAGTAAGAAAAGAGCGGCAAAGCCAAAAAAGGTAATATTTCCTTGGCTTTTTAGTGCGGTATATTCTTTTTTGCTAAGCATCTTTAAATAGCTCTTATAGCAAATTATCTAAAAGTATTTTCTGACTACCCATTACCATGAAAAGGATTCATTTTTAGTACAATAATTATAAGCATGTTCATGTGAATAAGACTGATTATATCTTTACTGCGATAGATTCAAGCTTTAAGTTGATAGTGACAGGTATAGTTAGGACATTATATTGCTCTTAAATTTAGGCTTTCCTCCTGTAAATATTAAATTGACAGCTTTATTTGAAACCATGTCTGCTTGAAATAGATATGTTCTAGATATAGGATTGTGGAGACAGGAAGAAATTTTGCCATCCTGTAAATATGTTTTTCATGTGAACAAAGCAGTCCAATTTTTAACCTAACTACAACTGCTTTACCCTTGCAACATTTGGTGGCAACACAAATTGCACTTAGCCTGATCTAAACTCTTGAGATGTTAATTTCTGAGCAGCTGAGAAGGCACAAACTCAATACATACGTTACAAGAAGAAGCTTAAACAAACATATGTATTTGGACAAATCATATATCATTCTTCCCACCAAAAGTCATATTATATTACTATATTCAGTGATAATAACTTCAGTGGATATGAACACTGTTGTGCAATCGTTGGGTTCTTCATGGGCATGATTTCCATGGCTGTTATAGGTTCAAGATTTTCCAATTATTTCTACCTTACCACTAAATTTCATAACTGTATTTTCAGGTATCACTGTTCAGATTTGATGCTTCTCAACATGCAATCAGTGTGAGCAGTGCCCGCCAGCAGATCCAGCAGTTTGAGCATGTAAGATGACTGGATGGCTTCTACCCTGTCTGTTTCAATGTTTGACCAACCTATATAAATGCCATTTAGTGGGCTTGAATTTTTATTGAGTAAAGAGTCATCATCCAAATATCTCACTTCTGTAAGGTTATAAGTTTAGCTGTATATAGTCAATAAATGTACATTTCTCAAAAAGATTCATTGCTATGGTAGGTTGTGAAATGAATTTTGAATTATTGAAAATTTGTTCTATTCCTTTCCCAGAAAATACAAAGTACATTGCCAGAAAATTATTGTGGTTTAATCATAATTTTGTGCCCCATTGCCTTCTTTTAGGTAAAAAATATTTTCATCAGACCATAAAATGGTGTGTTTCTCATTATCTTTCAATTATCAATATTGGTTTTATGATTGTATTCAGTTTTACTAAGACTTTTTGGATATTCTTCAAGTGCATGTATATTCACACACATAAATACATTATATTATAACTTTTTCTCCTCTTAACCAAAAAAAGTTAATACATAGAAAATTAAATAGCAGAAGACTAAAATCATAACATTGTAAAAGCAACGTCATTCAGATCTTTTCCCCTAGTATTTCAGGGCTCTTGAACTCTTTTCATTAGTACAGAGGGTGAAAGGGTGAATGATTTTCTAAATCTCTCAGTTTTTGTTTTTTGTTGTCGACTTCATAAAAGAAACTTTTTATTTAAAATTGTAATAACAGAGAGTCTCTAAGAGGGTCTTTTCAAATGTTTTCAGATTTTTTAATGAGATGTAAATTCTCTCTTTGTCTATGCACACTATAGACGATGCCAAGCAGTTAATACCAAAGGCTGTAATGCTTTGAATGGTGGCCTTATAAAACAAGAGACATATTTAAAGGTCAATATTTAACAAATCCCTCATTTTTATTTCTAAATGTATGTTTCAGACCCAACTTTATCTTCTAAGTGCCAATTTTTATTCTAGGATGCTATGGGTCTTTCTGATAACTGGCACATTGTCAAAGTCTGCAAGCCTGGAGCATTCAATATCACTGGTTAGTATTAATTAATCAAGGAAGTTGAAAAAGAACCGACGTCTTCCTCTGGTCAATATTAAAAACTATTGGAAGACTTTTTTGAAAGTTGTAACCGATGACTAAGTTTTTATTCTCACCTCAATTTCGTGTTAGAACTTTTGTAAGTCATCTACCTATCTTTCAGTTTATGGCTTCATCTATCAAGAGAAAACTTTGTTTCCAGTTATTCCAACCAAACTGGACTCCTCCCTACTATCCATCATAGTGTGTCGGAGTGAGAAGTGCAATGAGGTTATGAAACCAATTTTAATTCTAAATAAATGAAGGAATATTTTCATGATCAAGCAAATTTTTGTTCATTTTGTTGTTCTTAATATTTAGATGCTAAATCATGATAAAAATTAAATGCAAAGAGAAAAGTGTAGTATTTTTTAGATAGATTTAGCTTTACTAACTCCCGCATTGTTCTTTTGCTTTTCTTGCCTATCTCTTTTCTTAACGGTAACTTATGGATTTTATATCTTCAAATGGAGATTAAAGCTATAAATATGCAATTATCTTTTGTTTTATTAAATATTAAGAAGAAAATGTTAATTTTACAGCAATATACAAACCACTGAGATCTTTTATTCAAGAAGTTGAGGAAATCATGGAAAACACATCTGGGTAAGTTTGTCTTTTTCACAATCGATTCATGCTCTTTTTTACTCCTCCTTTACTTTTTTTTATTCAATTTAAATTTACCTCTGCATGAAAGACATTTATCATGAGAAAATTTAAGACAGGAAGATTACAACTTATTCATCCAGTCTTGTAATTTTTTTTAATTCAAACGTGCAGATTTCATTGATTGGATTGTAGTAACCCGATCTATTTACTTGATGTAGTTGATCTAAATGATGATGATATGTGAGATTAATATCATTTATCTAAAAGGGGCTTCTAAATTATTTTTAGAAATTTTCTTCCATTTCTTTATCCATTGTCTCTTTCTTTCTTCTCTTTTGTTTCTCTATTCTTATCTCTTACTCTCTAAGTCATGCCCTTCCTCCCTTTTACCCTGGCTTTGGTTTAAGTCTTGTTTCTAAGTCTTTCTTTTCAAATCTATCTTCATTTCCAACTCGAGTCTCCCCCTTTTCTTATCTCTTTAAATACAAGTAAATAAGCTTTAAAAGGAAAGTAAAAAGTAAAGCTACCAACCATGCTAACGTCATGAAAAAGAGCAAAGGCCATCTTGATTCTCCAATGTTTCACATGTATAAATCGTAATAAGGAATAATTCTTACAACAAGGTTTCACAGCATCTTTATTGAGTTTTACAGATTTTTTTTGTCCTCAATCCAAGGCCTTTTTTTCATTTAAATCTAGAGGCCAGTTTCTTTGTTAGAAAAAAACAAGACATACTTTTAGGGAAGAAAGCATGCAAGAAAAAGAGAGCCCTTGAACTTTATTTTATGGTGCTTACATTTATTGCCATAATGGTAAATTGTGTTAACCAATACAAAGAAGACAACTACATTGTTTTTTTGAAAATTTTAAAATCTGAAAGTAT
The DNA here is from genome assembly GCA_019649035.1 of Elysia marginata. Classification (NCBI taxonomy): domain Eukaryota; kingdom Metazoa; phylum Mollusca; class Gastropoda; family Plakobranchidae; genus Elysia; species Elysia marginata. The sequence goes on from BMAT01004849.1 coordinate 102,893, forward strand.
GTTTAGTAAATTTAAAAAAAAATTAGAAAATGAAATAAAACCATTCACAGCCAAACTTTTAAAACATATAGATGGTAGAACCAGAAGTGTATGGCCCTAGGATGTCAAGACAACCACAACTCAATATGCAGTACAGAAAAGACGCTACTCAAAGTTATTTAAAAATTTAATGTAAAATGAGAAATGTGGGGGATATTAGAATTTTTACCAGGAATTAAGTTTGTTGAAAAAAATTGTATAGTTTTACAAAATCAATGCATGTATGAAATCTTTAAACAGCCTGCAAGAGTTCATCACAGACTTTGTGAAGAATGCTTTCTTGGGAGAGGTCCATGCAAGGATATCAGACAATATTGATGTAGCGACAAGAGGTAATTTTTTTATTATTCATTGCTGTCTTCTCATCAACACTTTAGGTTTTTAAAACAATCGGTTGATTTTTAAAGAGTTTCATTTATACATTAAAACATTTTTTGAGGCTATACTTTATAAACAAAAAGGTAGTTAATTAAGGTTTTAAGATAAAGCTCTATACATAAAATAGTCACACTTTTTGTTAAATTTTTCTTTGTTTTTGTTTTTTGTCCAAAGCTGTCAAAAACCGAAATCCAAGATTTTTCTTGTGAGCAGGCCTATACTTTATCTATTAACAATACTGAGCAAGACATTACTCTTTTTGCACTGTTTCTAGAATCATGTTTTGGTTTATGTATCATTTTCATTTTTTAAGATTAAACTTAAGTTTGTGGATATTGTGGGTTCCTTCTCATTTTTGAGATATGAATTGGTAGTAAAAAATTTTTATTCAAATTTTAAGGGCTATAATATGGCACCAATCTTCAATTAGATATGAATATGAATTTTCTATGAAAAGAAAAGAAAAAAAATTAGAACTGAATATGAATTTTCTATGAAAAGAAAAGAAAAAAAATTAGAAATGAATATGAATTTTCTATGAAAAGAAAAGAAAAAAATTAGAGCTGAATATGAATTTTCTATGAAAAGGAAAGAAAAAAATTAGAAATGAATATGAATTTTCTATGAAAAGAAAAGAAAAAATAACTTTGAACTGAATATGAATTTTCCATGAAAAGAAAAGAAAAAAAAATTAGAACTGAATATGAATTTTCCATGAAAAGAATGAATATGAATCTTCTATGAAAAGAAAAGAGAAAAGTTAGAACTGTTTCTTAAGCCGGCAAGTTATCTTTTTAGACTAAGAACTCAAGAATGTAATGCATTTTGTTTACATAAAAAAGGACCTGACTTTGAAGATTGGACACCTCGTAAGTTATGCCTGAATGGAATGAAATCTTTCGAGTTTGGGCTTAAGAGTGCTGAAATAATTCTGCAGGGACAACTTCCTGGAAGAAAATTTAGCCTTGTATTCATAAGTGGCTTATATGAATTTATAATTTGAAACACATACCATTCATTGCTCAGAGTTTGCATCTTTTATCTCTCAATGAAAGATCTTTTTTGGCGAAATTTTTTGGAAAGGTTTGACAAGTTGTGGCATCCCGTGACACTAGAAAATATTAAACCATAACAAAACATGAGACCACTAAAATTACCACTCTATAAAGAATCACAGATGATTCACAATTCCTTTGTCATAATCCATTTCTGTAACAGGTTAAATTCATGGAGGCCACATTTTCTAATAAGGGCTGGTCTATCTTGAAAGCATGTCAGCTAGTTCTTGTGTGCAATTATTAACTATTGAATTTCAGATGACAGCATCTCAACTGCTAGTTCCCAACCTGGGCTGACTGACCCATGCAAGTTTTATCGTACTTCCTTGATTTTCCTTTCTCTGAATGGCTTTTATAGAGCAACTCTTACTAACTGAATATGATCTGAAACTTCACGTGCTGTTAAATCTAACATTGAAATCAAACTTTCATGTGGAAATATTTACCTCGTTTTGTTTATCAGCTGCTTAAGTTAAACTTAATAATACAACATCATTAAGCAGGTAAAATGCCTTTTATTGTAATTCCCTATAGTTAAAATCACTTCAAACATTTCCTAAGGTTTGAAAAATCCTAATGCCGAAAATTGTTGAACTACTTAAGAACAGTTGCACCCTCTTGAGTCATCTTGTGTCTCGATTATTTTGGTTTGGTTTTTAGAGACCAGGTGGTATTGATGGGGAAATACATTGCTTTTACAGATAAATTCATTCAGAGCTTAGAGTACCTGGTAACTCAGCAGATCTCTAAAATGATTTAATCTTTTTTTCCTTTTCTTTTTGGCATGCATTCTCATGTCTACATGAATGCAAATTTTCATCAAGTTAAAAATTATGACAATGTGGTTTCAAAAGTATGCTTTAAGTCCAAAAAGTTGCCGTTTATAATTACGCATTTTAGTATTTGAGCAGTATAGTATTACAATAAAGGCAGTTCAATATTACAGTCAAAGAAGTTTTCATTTCGTAATGACAAAACTCAAGAGAGATCCAGTATATTGAAAGAATGTGGACAAAAATCATTTTTATTCTCACTTTCTTGTGAGTTAAAAACATAAAATGTTTTATGTAGACTCATAAATAGCATCACGTGTGCAGCTATGCACCTTGTGGCCCGACTTGAGTGCATAATAGTGTGCGCAAGTAAATACTTTTCTTGACTATATAATTTTTCTCTCCTGTAAATCACACAAGTGGAAGAGGAGGAGGATGGGCACAAGCGTGAGTCATCTCTGCATCTGCTCAGTGCTCTCTAGCTCAGTGAAACAGTCAATGCATTTGATGTTGTTTAAAATATTGTTGGTGTCAAATACTTGTTTGGAGTAGCCTTATTTCTTTGTGAACCACTCATTTATTTATTTTCTTAAGTTTTACTATGTTTTTTTTTTTTTTGGGTTTATGTTACATTAGGAGCTTTTGATATTGTCGTTGTTGAAAGTAATATAATATAGACTTTGATCATTATCAATAGATATCTGAATGAAATCTTCTGTCAATTATTGTTATGAAATGTTGCATATCTTTCATAATTGGGATAAAATGCAGTTCATTTGAAACCGTTTGAGGGTTCAATCATCACTGTGAAGTGCAAGATGATTTGTTTCTCCAGGGCCAAGTTAGCAATGACTTTACTTTGACTCTTTTCACTCAATGTTGTACAGATCAAAATTCTGTTTTCAACAATGTAAGAAACCATTAAAGTAACATTTTTCCAGCCTATCTCCATCTCAAAATTTTGCTGCATCTTTAAAAAGAAAAAAATGTACCTTGTATTTTCTGATTCAAAATCTGTTACATTTTTCTCGTTTTATGTTCAGTAAATATGTTTCTCTTTCTGTCCATCCTCTAGGATCAAGGCTGAAATCTTTGACATCTAGATCTAGTGCATATCTGAATGCAATTTAAATTGAATGTGTTACTGGTTGATGTCCATTGTTTAAATCGTTTTTAAGATTAGGTTCCTACATTTGCTTTCAAACTTTAAACCTAAATGAATTTGCTTTTCCCCTTTGTTTTTAAATGTTTACCCTAACTTTTTTATCTATCAAATTTTTCCTACCCCATCAAAATGCCCATCTTTTTTTTATTATTGTACTTTCTGCATGATATGTAAGTTGATGTTTTGAAAACATTTTTTGCAAGTAATTTGTTTGTGTTATATTTCTCGTTTGAATTTACAATACTTCTATGGAGCTTATTATTATATTTGAAGTAGAATGTCCCCCTACTCATTTCATTAACCATAGTCACAGCTTTGAAATATCACTTAACGTTTGTGACTTTTAAAGGAAGTTTTACAAAGTTGCTTGTTATTAATTCTTTTGTCAAATAAAACTTGAACCTTCTTCATTTTCTTTAAATCAGTAGGCTTATTTTACAATAACTTTTCTTTTTTGCTGCATATTTATGATTTAAAATCACTAGAAAAAGATTATTTTTCCACCACTTATCTTGGTGCCTTTTAAGTTTGTTGGATGTGTATAACTCTGGTTAAAAAAAAACGGAAAAAATTCTTAAATGTTGATTTGAATCCCACAAATTGCAGGTTAGGAAAAAGATATCTTTCATAAGGTTATATTATAGTGGCTTAAGCAGATGTCTTTTATTTGGGCAAAGTACAGTAACAGTTGATAAATACAGCATTGTAGACACATATACACATTTTAAATATGGCTTCTGACATAACACAAGACATTTTATGGCTAATATCAGTCTGCCCTGTTTGAATTTCACATGTAATAATATTGAAGAAAAAGTGGACCATATCACATTTGACTTATTAAAAAAAAAGAAAAACCATTCTCTCTCCCTCACACATACAATGGAAGACCTAGGCAAACCAATTTATTAGCCGGTGTGACTAACTTATAGTGATTGTAATTATGTAAGTTCTGCTTTAAAAGATAAGCTTAAGCAGAGACTCCAGCTCTTTTTCAAATGTGGCATCAACTCCTTTTTTTTCTTCTAAATTCATTTTATTTCTAATCTTGTAATATCTTTTGATATGGTCCTTTTATCTTTTTTTTCCAGACTTTTTCATTTCTTTTGTGAAAAATGTTATCTTTATTTTCATAGGTTTTGATGCTCTTCGCAACGTCATTGATGAAAAGACCCGAAGAGAGTTGGGAGTTCCTCGCCCACTACTATTGGTAAGAAAATCAGAATTCACCTTTCCATGAGTGATATTCTTACAAATCTTCCATTGAACCAATTTCAAATTCATACAAATCTTCCATTGAACCAATTTCAAATTCATACAAATCCTTTATTGAAGTTATCACCTTATCACATCTTTATTGAAGTTATCACCTCATAACATCTAACCAAAAAAAAAAATTAGTAATTACAGCCTATTTTTATATTCAAGGGCTTAGTTGTTTACAACCATAACTTGCATTTTGGATGTTCAGATGCATAAACAGAAGTATACTGAAGACCATGGATCAACTCAGATATGACAGCAGTAACGTTGAAGATGAAATTGATCAGCCTAAATTTCTCAAAAATATATTGTTAAATTTGAGAGACGAATTAGACAAAGAGTTGCATGTGACTTGCAATGTCTGATTTACTTGTTAAACATATAAAAGTTTTGGTTTATTCCTTTTTAATGCTTTAACAATACCTCTTGGGGTGGAGATTTATTTACATTTATTGCAAATTTGTGTACTGAGAGGTACCACTTCTTGTCAGAATTTAGAGTTAAATTGTATGCTTATTTATTTGTCTGCAATTTTTTCAATGGTTTGCTTTTAGAGTGCTGTGACAGTTGACAGCAGTATACAAGAGCTTCAAGAGCTGATGCATGATCTGCCAGACTACGCAGACCAATTCCTCAACATGATCTGCAATGTGCTGCGGGACTACAGAGACAAGTGTAACTCTGCATATAGAGGTGATCATTACGCTAGGAGTTACCTTTGCAAGTCATACGTGGCAGTCTTCATCTGTTGTGAAAAATAAAGAAAAGGTTTAATGGTTCAAAGGCAGATCACTGGTTTATTTCCAATATTTTGGGCGTTGTATACAATGAATAAAAAAAATGAAAGCCATGGAATGAAAGAGTGTTTCTGTTGTGAATGCAGAATTTAACGTTTTCACCATCAGTTTTCTCTGGGAAATTTATTTGAAAATAAAATTAGCAACCAATGTGATTTGACCAGTTTGTAAAAATCAAATGAAGAAAGAAAACATGAGAGAAAGCAAAAACAATGATATACCTAAATTTAGCCTGTTTGGATAAGAAAGACTGCAGATGAATGCAGGCATTTAAGATTGTGAAAAATGAAAGGTTGTTTGTTCATTATTTGCTGTTGGAAGTTGTCTTTATTTAAATAAAATATGTATTTCTCAGACATTGTTCAACATGGATCAGATGAGAAAAGGGTTATCAGTGCACTGTGGGCCAAGGATGATGACATTAGCAGATTCCTCAGGTAATAGTTTGGTCTTAAACATATTGAATTATTACATTGAACTGCAGTTTTGAGCTATCCTCAACAAATTACTTTTTTGATAGTGACAGTCCTTCTTTCTTTTTTTTATTATTTCATTGGATGAAAAAATTCCTATGAGAAATCAACCCTAGCCTTGGCAGCATTCCTAAGATGGGGTTTTGATGTTGATAATAACAGTGACCTTAAGAATATATGTGCAGCAATGAAAAGTTATCTCCTTCTACCAAAGAATAATGAGGGGTTTCCCAATAACTAGGGTGAAAAAAATTCTTTTCATATACATAATTTATACTCTTACAATACTTAGAGATATGAACCTAAGGCTATTCAATAAAACATGAAGCGTAAACAGAGACATGACCCTGGGACTATACAATAAAACATGAAGCAAAAATAGAGGTATGAATCTGAGGCTATAGAATAAAACATAAACTGTTAACCTTTTTTAGTTGTTTTGAAAATTCTTGGGTTATGTGAACTTTTTTCATTTATGTCTACAAAGAAAAATTTCATTTGCTTGATAGAGATTTAACTTTATGTTCTCTGTAAAAATTAGGCAAGCTGCTATTCTTTATGGGCTATTGCCATATGATATATTTCTTTCTGTCCATTTTTGCAATTTTAATGCTGTTAATTATACAACCATCAGTTTTATCGAGCCATCAAATTGTAGCAATTGGAGAATATGAGGCATTGGTGGCTTTTTACCTAGTTTCCTGCTCTCTTACAAGAGGGGTTTGACTTCCTCATTCATTCAATGTAGATGATAGTCTTTTCTCCTCTTCACAATTAAAGGAGATATTTGGATGAATAAAGTTGCTGCAAATTAGTTAAGAGGATTCTTCTTTGATGTAAATATGAAGCATTAAACTTATCTTGTGTTGTTTGGAGTAAAAAAGTAAGGAGCGTAGTGGTATAAGCTGTGTTTCTTTAACGTGGCAAGGCAGTGGGTGCCAAAGCATCTATAAGTCGAAGTTCCGAATAATACTAGAGGCAGACATTTCGGGCATTTCCACTAAAAAGCCTACTTCTCTCCACTGCTAATTTCATATCTTTAAAATCGTTCAATCATTGTTTGAAGTAGCCTGACATCTCATGGTCTGCGAAAAAAGGGGCAGTATTTTTTGGTGATGACACACCTTTCCTGCACTTTTTGTGCTTTTAGCTTTTTCAGTATTAGTTGCTGTCACAAATTATATGTTTGTTGTAAATGAAAAAGAATATGTTGCATACCTGTAAACCATAAGAAAAACATGCACATTAAGATTAACAATTGAAAAGTTTATAGAATGGTAGGACAAACTGGTCTGTTTGTTGCAATACACGTGGCACCTTATATAGGTTGAAAGTAGTCAAGCGTAATCATTCATAATTCTTGTGTTTTTCTCAGGACAGCTGCTCTTGTGTAGCTTTACCCTTTCAAAATGTGTAGTCTAAAATTGTAAGTAAGATTTTGTGATGATACTGGGCCTACACTGTGTGAACACTGCATTAACCTTTATGGGTTGGATATGGCTTTGGAAACTGGAAAGCATTAGTTTTTGTTGACCTTAGCAAAAATTAAGTCATCAAGGCATAGTAGAAATGTAGCTTCAGAGAGGGTGAAACTGTAAGCATATTTTTAAAACTTTCTCCTTGGCCAGATCTCTGCCTAGCTGGCACAGCCTTCAGCCTCGTCATGGTAAAGAGCTTGACAGAACAATATGTTCAGAGGACGAAATCAGGGCTCTCAACTCAAAGGAGGCAGTGATTCTAATAAGCACTCTATCCACTGATGAGTCTCTAATCCCACAGCAGGAGATCATAACAGACGTGACCCAGATGAGAACAGTTGCTAATGTCCATGAAAGTCTGGTATGAAAGATTTCATCCAAGAAATTTGGATATTTTGAGCCCCCAGTCAAAGAAAGTCAAAGTATAAGTGCAGGATGAGACCATAGTCACACGATTTTGACAAATAATCACATAATCTGTGAATTCTCCTTTTTATTATTTTATATATTGACAACCTGTTTTTAAAATTTTTGTATGAACTCAAACCAATGAAATGTGAATGAGATTTTTTTGTTCATAAACAAGGTATGTGCTAATTTTTATAGCTAAAGTTTTTACAATCCATTAAGTAATCATTGTTTTTTTTTTTATTTCATATATGTAATTCTATAAGTTTTCAAGGTTTTATCCACCACTAGCACAACATAACCCTTAGCATTCAATATCTGTATTTGTGTGCCTGTCAGCGCCATGTATATCTTTTCTTTGTACTTCATATCAGGCTAGGTAGCTGACTTTCTTCGAGATTATTTTTACATGTCTTGGCTGTCATTCTGTAACATCTGGTTCAATCTAGAGGTCCAAAGTTATGTATTAATGACAGTATTTCAATTTTATCTCTCAATAAAATGGCTGGTCTTTATCAACCACAGCTAAATAAAGATGTGATGAGACAGCTGTGCTTATGTTTTTTATGACTGGCTTTATTTAAAAACATTGATTATTTCATCCTTTTCTATGTATATCATTCCAAAAATGTAAAGTTTTGACCCACCGGATTCCCATACAGGAATGGTTTGCCAATCGTCTCGATGAATTTGCTGAGAGTCTAACATCACAAAACAGTTTAGTTCCTCCACATGATGAGCTGCCTACGGTTTGTGCTATAAGTTTCTCGTTTTGGTTCATATTTTTATAATGATAACTTCCTCTCCCTACTTTAAGCTATAAATTTATTCTGAGATGGTGTAGTTTTTTTTCTCTCTCTAACATTTTCCTCATTTTTTTGATTGCAGGTATTAATTGTGCCAGGTCTTGCTTTGTTTTTAATTGTTTAGTTCTTTGCGAACCATGGCAAACTTAATATCAAAACCTTCCTAACTTTGATCTTTGAAAAAGTATAATTTTGGGTTAAAATCTTTTTCCTTTGCAAAACTAGTTTATTGTAACTTTTTTTTTTGCTTATTTATATGCTCAGCGCTGCTTTATCTCTTGATCCTTTCTTTTACTGGGGTAGTGTTTCTCCACTTCTATCTCATAGTATTGCTCAATTTCACTAGTCATTGCAATTTTTTTCTTTATGGAATTTCTACAGTGGAATCCACTTAGAGGTTACTCCTTTAAGGCAAACTCTTGCTTAAAATGAACTCTGTAGAGGCAGTTCCATCTTGTACCTCTTAACTCTTGCTTAAGAACAACGCATTTTTGTCAGTTCCAAGGTGTTGTCTTTATCAGCATCTCACTGTAGACTGATTAGTTCCCTAAATGTAAAGACAATTATGAGGAGGTTTAAGAAAACTTTGTGTAGAGTTGCAAAGATAAAATTGATTACTGCCTATCCTGTGCTCATTATGTTTGGTACATAATAGTTGGGAACTATCTCCATTCTTTGATTAAAGTTATAATAAGCATTTTTATTATTTTTTGTAACTAAAACATATTTTTGGTGGAGAGTTGTCTTATATGGTATATTTGTCCCAGCAGTTATTAAGAAATTTTGCAAGGAGCATAAAACAAGACAAGTAAAGCTTTTTCTCTCGTTTATTATGATTATCTATCTACTAGGGAAGTAAACTTCTCAATTAACTCTTCTTAAATTCAGTGATCAGGCAAACAATTTCTATTTTGTAGTTTTATCCAAAATGAATCACGCAATTGAAAAAAGTGATGAGTCAGTGATAATTGTATACATTATTGTATTGATTTAATAATTTTTTGAAACAATATTTTATTTTCATTTTTTTAGGAGCTACCACCAATATCAGAGAAAACTTTGCAGTAAGTAAATGTGCATGCTATTTAATCTGTTTGGCTTAAGTTAAGCCTGTACTATGGTTTAAATCAAACATAAAAAGTAGGGTTATAATTTTTTTTAAAACATTATTTGAAACAATTGTTAAATGGGGCATCTTTTTATATTTTGGTGTTTTCTTGATAATCTGGCAGGCTAATGAATGTTTGGCCAAACATTTTTTTACTGGTTATTATAAGAACAAATAATATTGTTTGTCCTTTAAGGTGAGCTTTTTATTTTTCTTGTGTCAATGCCACAAGGATAAAAAATTGTCCATTGTACATTTCAGATCTTTGAAATCATTAGTCCAAGACTTCAAAGACCTGGCAGAGATTTGTCTGTTGTTGCTACACTTAGAGGTCAGAGTTCACTGCTTTTACTATCTACTGCCTGTTGCAAAACAAGTGAGTAGTAAAAAAAATTGGCTTACTTTGGGCAGGTATCAATCAAGGATATTTTGTGCTGTAATTGCTCTAATTTGCAGAACTTAAGATGAAAGATTGGTGCTTCAGTTGATCAAACAAGCTTTTTCTTGCCCGTAGTGCAAAAATTTTAACCAAAGTACATATATTTTTATGTTTTGATATTCATCTTCTATGGCTTACATTAATCAAGGCACCTTTCCTAACTTATCTTGGAAGCTTTGGATGTAAATTATACAAAACATCAATGCTTTAGGGGCATCTTGAGTTGGATCATTGTAAAATACAGTAGAATTTTTAAAAACTCTTACATATTACTAAGAACATGAAACTTACATAATTTCACTTTTACATACTAATAATATAACATTCTTGACAGAATAGGTTTAATTAAACAACTGCCAATAGTTACCATTGCACCAAATCTGGGAAAGATCCAGAAGTCATGTTATGCTTCTCTATGTACCTGTTTCATGTCTCAATTTAATTTTGAGAGGCATCTGTATCTTTTGATTTTTTTCCCTGAAGTCAAACTATGCAGGCCCAATAGATGATCTTGATCCGGACTCAAATGTTTTGAAATTAAACAAAGACCTCAGTGGTATGGAAGAGATGATGACACAGAGTCTTCAGCCAAAGAAATTCAAGTTTGTGACTTTTTTTTGGGTCTTTTTCATTTTTTTAAGATATAACTGCTTAATGTTATACACAAGTACATTCTGCAGACAGCATAGTAATATAAAATCCTCCAGGTGTCATCTTTATGACTGTTATGAAGAAGCTGAATATATATATATTGTTAATGTAAAAAAAATAAAAAAAGGAAGTCATTCAAAATGAGAAACAGGAACAAGTTTGAAACAAAGCTTACTTAAATCTTGTCTGCCTCAAGTTATAATTATGAAATCTTGGCTTCTTTTTCCCACTTAAATCCCTCTTTGTTTTAATAATGGTTTTATTGACATAGTGGTTTTTAATTTTACGATTTTTTTATATTGCAGGTACATATTTGAAAGCCTTGGTTACTTGGTTGCATCAATACTGATAAGTAGTGTCCAATTTCTGAAGAAAATAAATGAAAATGGGATCAAGAAAATGTAAGCTGTTTAATAGCTTAATTTGATTGACTATTGACTTATTTTATGAGCTCAGAAAGTATGTCATACAATTTGTGAGTCTGTTTGTAATGCCTCTGCCGATTAGTAGTGATTATGAATTTTGATGTATACAATATATTTGTTACAACTTGATAACTTAAGAAGCTATTTGTTTTTTCAGTGGATATTTATTAAATTGAGCCGAATGAGTCAAGCAGTAATGAAAAAATTTAAACTTATGTATATTTTTTTTTATAATAATATACAAGAAATCATTTTCATAAGTTTTTGCACAATTCAGATCTATGCTTGCAAATCCTGGTAAATCAAACTTATGGATAGTTTGAGCCTATTCTATGAAATTTTTGTCTTAAAGTGAAATTTCTAATCACTATACGAGCTATTTTAAAGCACCTTATATTTAGTATCTGTTAGTCTTTATTAGTAAAAGTGCTTATTGTAAGTTATTTGTATCCAATTGTTCAATCTCTCCAGGTGCAGAAACATTTTGGCCATACAGCAAAACCTGACAAATATCACTCTCACTAGAGAATCTGATCTGGACAGAGCACGGCATTTTTATGAGTTACTATACCTTAACCCAGATGTAAGCATAGGATATTGTTTACATCATTTTCCATTTTTATTTTGATAATCACTTTTAGCTTCATATAAAATCTATACAAAAACGTACCCTTTGAATATTTCCCAGAACCGAGTAGCAGTACTTTGGGTCTTCTAATTTTTTCAAACATTGATAAAAAATACCTTTGGATGCTTTTTTGCTTTCAATTACATTTTTGTAGAGTAAAAAAATTGTTTTGTCAACTCTTTTGATGTTACAATTTTAAATGCAATTAGAATTATTCTAAGATGCAGAAATTTGTAAATTTGATTTAGTAAATTATTTTATAAGGATGGAAATAAAACTGTTGGTATGATCCAAAAACAAGTAAGAGCCGTTGATTGATCATATATCAAGCATGAAAATGAACAACTTAAATAAAATATGATCATTGAAATGAATGTGAAAGGGTTCTAAAAATCCAGAAGGATCAGAATGATCAATTTTTTTAGACAATATGTAAATGAAAACGGTTTAGAAACATGTCTGTGCCTGTTCAGAAAAGCAATTATCTATAATGTGTAATTTAAGAAAACAATATTTTCACACTGCATGCACCATTCTAGGAAGCATTCACATATTTATTCATCACATGCAATGACTCTGTCATGGAGTTTAGGTGCGCTAATTAAAAAATTCTATGGTTTTCAATGCACTGATTAAAAGTTGTTTACGTTCTTGTGTAGGAGAATAGTTTTCTTAAAATGTTTTAATGTGTTTTAGGAGGTTCTCAACTCTGTGGCAGAGAAAGGCCCGCATTTCACCCTGAAAGAATATGAACAGTTGATTGAGCTCTACCACCGCAGCTTCTCTGGAAACCCTGTCAGTGTTCAGGATGCCCGCAGGCAAAGACTTTACAGCATTATGGAAAAAGGACAGGATGAGACTGTGTGAGTGTGTGGAAGGTTTATACAGTTGAGCCAATGTAATATGAGTAAATGCTTATTTTAAATTATATTTAGAATACCAATTTTATCTTTCTTAAATAGTTTATACCGACAATTTGATTATTGGATAATTGCAAATTACATTTGGGGCAGCGCGACAGAATGGTTAGCACGTCGGACTTGAGATCTGGAGGTCATGTTGCAATTGCCTTGGGAAAGCACCTTACCCTAACTTTCCCCTGTAAAATGGGCACTGGCTAAAGGCAGAGCTTGCAATTTGTGGAATGTTAGTATTTGAGAGCCTAACAGATTGCAGTACTGTAATGCTATAAAATATGAGTTGAATTTGCTCTGGTGTGTATAGGCCTGCTCGGTAAATATTTTAAGTCATGAGACTGCCTTCAGTGGTGGAGGACTCTAAAACATAAATATCTATTATTTATTATTTATTCCTTTGTGGTTTTAAATTCAAAACTGGGGTCTGTACAAGATAAATATATCAATTGTAAAATTGTACAGCTTAAAACTGTTAAAAGCTTTAAAAAACACCAAACTTCATACAAAAGAATTTGAAGTTTGACTGTTGAATGTGGTTCTCATTTGTTACTTTTACAAAATACAAAAAGTTTGTTTTTGTTTGTTTCATCACTAGTGTAAAAAAGTGGAGCAGTCAAATCTGTTGAAACTTGCTATGGTTTTAAGAGAGTTAAGCCATATCAACTATTCAGTACAATAATTTGATAAGGGAACAACATGGTTGTGAGGCTCATATTGTGTTAAGAAACTTGATTGGTAGCCAGTTGAAAACTCAAAGGTGTTAGTGGAGGAAAAATCAGGGAAAATCAGCGCTCTGCTTTTTATAATATTAAAATTATGTTTATGTAATCAGCTTCTTGGCCTTCACGAGGACTTAAATTAGTGACCATCCTCTGGTGGATGAAGCTGTTGGTCTTTTCCAGTTCCTCAATGGTTCCCCAGAATTTGGTCTGCAGGTCTGTTGGGCTGCTCCAAACTGCCTGTCTGTGCATTCTGTAATTCTGGCAGTCTTGTAGGACATGTTCTACTGTTTCAGCAGCTTCTCCACATGAGCAGAGGTTATTGTGGCAAATCTTGTGTGTTTTGTACAGGGGAGCCTTTAGTCTGTTGAGACCTGTCCAAAGTCGGAATAAGGTTGTCTGACCCTTCCTATCCATCTGGTGCAAGCGATCCTGTCTGTTGTGGTGCAGATGTGTTGTTTTTCACCTTTCTTTCATTAGGCTTTTAATTATGGGTTTGGCCTCTTGGGAGGATAGACGATTGCTCAGCTGCTTTAGGTCTGATCCCTCTTTAGTTAGTCTGTCTGCTTTTTCATTTCCATCTTTTTCGCAATGGCCTTGTATCAATTGGAGGATCAGCGTTTCTATCTCTGGCTCTCTAGTTTTTGAAGGGCGTCTTCAGGTACCCTTGTTTGGCTGCTTTGGGTATCTTCTAATTTTTGCAGGACAGACTTTGAATGGCTAAGTATCACTACTTTGGCTCTTAACTGTTCTGAAATCACCTCTTCCATCAGTTTTAGTGTTTGATTTCTTCGTTTATACAATGAAATACTTTATAAATTATATGCTTAATTTACTACTCCATTTAAAAAGCTGACCTTTTTTAGTTATTTCTTTTTTACTCTGTCAATGGATTACAATTGATTCCTGACATCCAAAAAGGCACTTCTGGCTTTGACTCGTGTACCTTTTGAAAAAGGTCTGTTTTGTTTTTTCCTTCTATTTTTGTAATATTTAAAATGATTAATGTTCTGAGGTATTGAGAGTCTTCATTTTTACTGCACCTGAAGTCATATAAACATGTACCAGTTAAGCCGGCCTGTCATAAGAGTTGAGCAACTCTGGTAGGTGTTTGTTGCTAATTGCATTTCAGCTTCATTGGTGCTGCAAAATAGAAGCTTAAGTCTTTCAAATGTTTTTACATCCTTTTGTTATTGCTTACTCTGTTTGAGTTGAATGTTTGAGTGAGTTTTTTTGGAGACAGATCCTCTAGTCTAAGAGTAGTAGTATCATATGGCTACACCTCCAAATTATATTTGTTGATCCAGGCTGCCAGGTCTTGATCAACAGTAAGAGTAAGGCTTATGTAAAAAAAAAAGTATTTAAATATGTGAATACTTACATGTAACCCCTTGGAGAGGGGTGGTGACAGAGAGAAATGGAGGGAGGGAGAGAGTGAGAGAGAGAAATGGAGGGAGGGAGGGAGAGAGAGAGAGGGAGCATTTCTTTTCTTTAATACATGTACTGATATTCTATCATAGTGTTCTTTATTTTCATAATGTTCGAATCTGTCAGCCTGACTGAGCATTGCTTATTTTCAATACATGTACGCCTACTTATGTAACTCTGTATTGACTGAATAAACTTGAGATTGAAATGAAACCCTCATATAATATCTAAAGTAAAATGTTTTATTAATTTATATTCTTTGGCATCCAGATCCGTGTAATGACTCTGTACAATGAAATAAATCCTTTGCTAGTGAAGCTATGTAAAATTTAGTCTTGTTTTTTAATGTTTTTATCAGCTTAGTGCAGTGCAATAGCTCAAGCGTTAGCATTTGGAAGCAGCCTGTACAAAAGACTAAATCATCTTAGACAAACATGTCATTAAAAGAAATAAAAGTATTCAGAAAATTTCAACATGTAAAGTAGGTGTAACAAAATAAACACAATTTTATCGCAGCTGATCATTATAGGAAACCTTCCCTTTAAATTATGCAGGCATGTTGTAAAAAAAGCATGTTAATTGTTTTACAGGAGCATCTATGTACAAAAAATTAATATTATTAAAAGACATATGATTTGCATTTTTTCAATTTCGTTTTTGTATAAGCTGTGTAATATATGTCAATTATACTTTATGTCAGGTGCAGTTGGTCCTGTTTTTTTTCTTCTTCAACAATAAGAGTAAGGTGTATAGCATAACAGATTATTTTTTAAATCTATGTGAAAAATGTATGCTTTACAAAAGTTTATATTAAACACTGAAATCACTTTGATTTAGGCATTGGACTTTGGATCCAACAAATAGTCAAAGTGTATTTACACTCACCACAGCTGAGGTTTGTTGAAAGCAGAATCTTGCTGAAGTGATACAAAAAGATCAAAAAGGCCCTTCTTAATAATCTTACAAATTAAATTTGATTTGGCGAAACTGGGTGAGAACAACAATTTAAAAGTTCAATTCTCTTAATTCATAATTTATATTGAGGCATACAGAAGTTTTCCTTATAATTTCTTGCAGTTTTTCTTTTCTAAAGCATGACAGTTTTATTATAAACACTCACTGCACAAAGTTGCCATAAGCTGCACACAGAGGTGTCTATGGCCAAGGATAAGTTAGATTTGGATTTATTTTAAGCAAGAGTAATATAGAAAATGAGAAAAGGGTGAACTTGGACCTTTGAATATGATTTCAATCTTCTTTCCAAGAGTTTGGAATTATGAGTTTTTCACTGAAGAAGAAAACCAAAACTGTCATATTGGACCTTCTAAAAAGAAACTAGGACCAGTGCTATTCAATGTTGGGGTACTTTATGCTCGGCTGCTATAGTGGCCATGGCGGAAAAGAATGTGAGGTGCCAACAAGCAAGAACAATAAAACTGTTTATCTTGCCCAGTTCCAGCCTAAAGAAATGATTGACATATTATGACAAAATGAGTAAAGGAAAATTCAAAGAAATATTAACTTTTTTATTCATGTCATCCATAAAAATCACAAAAAAATTTTTCAAAAAATTAAAACATACAAAGCAGCAGAAAAATTTTTATATCAAAAGCAGCCACATTATAGCATTCATTAACAACAGATCACTTAAACACGTCATTAAATTCATTCCAATACAGAATGTATATCCCTTACTCTGTATGCAATTGTAAACGGATAAGTCAAATACTTTTTAGCCTGTTCTCGTTATCAAGAGTATAAAATAGAATTCATATACTCAACTTTCCTTTAAAGTATTTACACACTGCAAACACTATCATTGCCAATGAATTTTAAGGTGGAGTACAAAGGAGTTGATCAGGTTATTAAAAAAAAACAAGAAAATAATTATGCCCCCCCCCCCTCCCCCCATGAATTATTTGAAAAAAGGCTGTCCAATTTGAAATTACCAGTAATAAGAATGGGATTTTTGTACTGGCACATAATTTTACCTATTATCTTACCTCAATTTCTGAATCAAGATAAAACAACTCGGCCAAAATCAAGATTCTTAATCTTCTTTCCAGGATTGAACTTATTTTGATGAGGTAATAATATTGTTCCATAATATATCAATATTTCTGATTCAGATTTTGTACTTGACAGCCCCAGATACAAAAAAAAAAAAATCTTCTGGTCTCTACCCAACTGCATTTTAAGACCAATAGACATAAAAATTACTTTTGCAACAATCTGAATATTCACATTTTACATGGAAATTAAAGCATCAAAGGGAGCTATTTCAGTCATCTTTCTTTTTTTGGGCAAGAGATGCCTTCAGAAAGCGTGACATCGGATAGTAAGTATTAAAAAATGGTGTCATTATGAAACAGAACTTGTCTTTAAGTTGTGTGCATCTCAAATGTTTCACAGAATTTTTTGCCCTGAACACTTGTCGAGATCATTCCTCCTATAAATGAAATATAGAGCCCAAATAGGAAATTCAAGCAAAACCTACGCCCCCATAAATGTAATCTTGGCTTATCATTGCTTTGCACTACATAATTGTTTGTCTTGCAATCAGTCCAAATGAGTTGGATGTTCATTTATCAAATTAAAAAGTTAGCTACATTTAAAATATGCATTGTCAAATGGGAAATATGAAATAGTGTAAAAGAAAAAATCTTATTTTAAATGATTTTTAAAATTAAATGCATTAGATCCAAGCCATTAGAGGTGGTAATTGACATTTGTCAAACTTTTATAATAGTAACTCCCATTTACCAACTAAAAATGTCAATTCATTGTTTTAGAAATTTTTTAACTGAATCAAGACAATAGCAAAAATATTTTGTACCCATACTCACAGCAATGAAAAAGATAATTTGAATATACCCGTATCTAGAATTACACAAAAATCTGTTTTTACTGGCAGCTCAAAAAGCTGATGAAGGTATTGCTCAAGACTGAAGCTGTTAACAGACAACAAATAGTAAATGATGTGGGCAGTTTACAGCAACAACAAGAAAAAGACAGGGGAAGATCTTCAAGAAGAAAATATTTTTAATTTTCCACTAAGCCAATAATTTGTATGTTTTTTCAGTTAAGCCGACATCTAACAATCAATCCACAATGAATAAATTTGCAACTTGCGATGTATAGCAGAAAAAAATATCAAGGGGATATCATGAGATAAAAGCCTTATACATTGAACACTGTTTTTTCCATTTTAAAGGAACAGGCATACCTAGAGTCAAAAAATTTGAGGAACTTCAATAGGCTGCAATCAAATGAGTCAAAAGTTGCTATTTCAAAACTCCAGGACATTGATACCTCAATACAATTCATCATTTTTTTTGTGAGAGTGCTAACAAAAGTTACCAGTTGCTTAAAATTGGAGGCTTAAATTCATTGTAAATAAGGTTTTGATGCCTAAATGACTTCTTTTCCTCTATAAATTATCCTAGTTAGACCAAAATGAACTTTGCAGTCCCAGTATAATGGTTTTAAGGGGTTGTCCCCTGGTGAAAGAATAAGGAAAATTAGTGGAGAAAATATTTTTCAACTCCTAACTTTTTGCCCATTTTCTGAATTATAAGAAATGGCTTGTGAATAAAAATGTTTTTGCTTGAGTTAAAGTTGTGTGTGAAAAGCATAGCTAAAATTAACAATATTGACAATGACACTTGAAATGTTTATGCTGAAAATATTCTTCAATATCTTTTCCGTAGGAAAAATTCTGTTCTGCTAAGTTGCATCTTTTGGTGGATAAGTTATAAAAATGCTGACAAAACAAAGTCACTCTTACCCTAGATAAATTATTGTCTTTTTTTTTTTTTCAAACTCAAATATGCTCAGTAAAGATGGACAACTGTTATTTAAATGTAAGTAACCTTTATGGTTTTTAAAAACATAACCAACAAACAACTCTAATGCCTTGTGATCACCCACTTACAATAAAAAATTCTGAATCATCTGTTTTTACATTCATTTCCCTTTCTATTCTACTACCCTCTTTGATCCCCACAGATTATAAGTTTTTATTACCTTTGCAAGCCATCATTTTTAACAAAAAGAAATTTAAAAAATACATCCCTTCCAGTGCTTAATATTACCATAATCACATTTCCTATTTCATACATCCGCAAATTGGTCAGTGTGAAAAGAACAATTTGACAATCTTTTGGAAAAGCATTTTGATAGTTTAAATTCAAAAAAATATATGAACAAAGTCAGGGCAAAGACCAGAGATCAACAAGCTAATACATATGATAAGACAAATGGTATCCACTGTAAATGCTATCCATAGTTCATCATATCAGAAGAGGGGCTGTTGCTTGGAGCTTTCAATGAGTCATTTATGTCTCTTCTAAACACTGAAAGGCTCTGAGTGAATCTGGGGTGAGAAAAAATATGTAAAAAAAGATCAACACAATTTAACAAATTAATGTTCACCTCAAAACTTTTAATTGGGCCCCCCTGAGACATAGCACAAAAACTATATCAAATGTTTCAGGAAGCTAGACCTCTTTGAAAACAATCCAGTTTCATCCACATAACTTGAATTGCCTCCCGTTTGTAATTTTGTCGCCTCAATACTGTCTTGTCCTTTCTAAACATAACCTAGTTTTGAGAAATATACATTTGAAAATTCGACTTACAATATTTTTGTTCGCTTTGGAGATTTTATGACAATGTTTCATTTAGCATATTTAAACTGTCAAAAACTGCTTCCCTTTTAATTCCTGTCTTCGTTTAAAGCTTTTTTTTTTCGACTCATGTACGTTTGAAAAAAAAAAGAGATAGGCCAATTCACAACCATTATTTTGCAATTTTTATAATTGATTCAATGTACGTGAAACTTGATGAAGCACATTATATATTATCAGTTCCCAAAGTCCATACGACAATTTAGATCTAGAGTAGTATTCTAGAATCTAGATGTAAGTCTAGGTGGACAATCTAAATTTATATCATGTTGATAAACAGGTTAAGAATTTAAAAAAAAAACTGCATTAATGAGGAAAATGCAGTCAATACATATTTAACCAAAGCTGCTATTCTCTTATATTACCTTCATAACATCCGTCATCCAATAAGTATTAATCATTTTTTATTGCGACAGACATTTTCTGTGTTTCATTAGATATTACTTTAAAAATCTGTAAAGGAAAAATATTAATTTGTTTAAAACAAATTTCAACATCTGTCTAAAAATATAATAAAACTTTTAGTTTATGATACCCCACCAGCGAGACCTATACAAACAGGCGAAACCAGCAAACATAAACAAATACCTCTCTCCTTTGTGACGCTACCGTTGACAATCAATGAGCAGTATTTGCAGTATAAACCATATGAGAGGTTCTGCACTTTGCCATGGCCCTTTACATATTAAGCCCTTTCCAGCTAACTTACTTTGAAACACCTAATAATGTAGGTAACACCTAATACTGCAGGTAAATTCCCGCTTTATAACTTTGTTTTCCTTTGGACAATTTGGTCCCCACTAGAGGTCGTGCTGTATCCCAGCAAAAGCCTAGCTGTATCTAAAATTGGTGAAGAGAAGAGTGAGAAACAAAGTAAGTTAATTAGTCTATTTTAAAGGCCTTTAGGTGGTACCTAACTAAGCCACCACTCACCTATCTCTGTTCTTAGCCAATAAAGACCTTTCCACTCCATCCATGAGGTTCTGGAAGCAGTTTGCCATGGCTTCTTGTTTGTCTACAGGCTGACTTGAAATAATGTTGCCCCTCAGTTTATTGAAGTACTGTTGAAACACATAGTGAGAAGAGAATATTTTGGAACGGAGGTGTGAAAATTGTGGGCTACTCTTAAATAACTTGAGTTAAGGAGACCAGAGAAAGTAAATGATATGGATGCTACAGCTTAAATTAAAAATTGTAAAATTGACATGTGTATGCAAGCTACACATTGAAATTAAAGACAATTCACCTCAAATTTGCAGATTACTGAATTTGGAGGTGCCCCTATAAAAGAAAACTGGAGAGATTTACATTTTTATAAAAAAAAGAGATTAAAATTTTTTATGTTATCTATAAGAGACTAAAACTTTTTATGTGATTTATCTAAAATTGAAATGACTTATGCGCACATGGAGAAAGTTTAAAGGGATGCTATTCAATTTGATGGAAATATTGAAGAATAGAAAGATTTTTTTTAGAACAAAGAATCAAAGAGGATTTTATTAAAGAGAAATAAAAAGTGCAAAGTTAATATTTACCATTAATTAACTGCATATGAAGGCTAAGCCAATTGGCAGTGAATACTTTCTCCTAAGGTCCTCTGGAGTTTTATATGCGTAATAGCGGGTGTGCAGCTTAAATGCTGGATTGAGTCTAGGTTTTGGGCCCTTTCTTGATTTGTGGATTTTACGTAAATATGTTTCATTTATCACCAAACTAACTTATAAGGGTTCTTGTGATTTCCAAAGTAAGTTATGGGGCTTAAATAGAGAGAAAAGGGGGGATTTTAAAATCTCGTTTAATGCTGAAAATTCTATATTATTCTTTTCATTAAAACTTCTTAAGTGTATTTTACTTCTTCATTGAGCAAAATTAGTCCCAGCAGGGGTCTTGACATGGACCACTGGTTCCTGCAGTCCTCAAACATTATGATATTTAGCACAGTAGACAGCATCTGTTTATTGAGATAAGACATTAAACAGTGAATCATAACGTTTACAGTTTGCAAATTGGATAAAACAAAAGAAAAAAATGAAGAATGCAAGAAAAACAAGAAATAACTACAAACCTTATGCTGTACAAGTATTTACAAACAAAAAAAAGAGCACAGTATAATTTAACTGCATAATAAGCTAATACAATTAACTTTATGAACTTTGCATTCAAGGACTTGCCATCCAGAATCTACAAAAACAGCTCATTATGGATCATTTTAAATAGTTTAAAATATCTCAGCTTCCAGAAGATATTCATACAGAGTAGCAGGGACTATCTGAGGCCTTTTGCTGCCAATAGTACAATTAGAGCATCTCAATGAATATCTTCAAGATTGGTCATCAACAATAGCATTGCCTGGTCAAATCTTTCTTTTTTTTTTTTTTTACTTTTCCAAGTTTCTTAAACTTTGTGAAAAGTTGACTTGCCTGTTGCAAGATCTCAGGATGAACTTCTAGGATGCGGAGAAAGTGTTCGCTGTCTGGCACTTGGTTGGGGGCTTGTTTCTTTTTATTGATCAAGCGACGGAACAAATAGGTGATGATATTATCTAAAGTAGCACAGCATCCTGTGCAAACCATTGTGTCTGGGTGATAAATCAACAGCAAGACAAACAATTACTTCACTAATCTAATTTTCTTTAAAGCTACACAGTAAGTAAACACTACTTGAAAATTACAATATCAATGAAACTCATAAACTTAACAATAGTGAAACATTGTGGTTATTTTCTAATTGAGTTGAGCTTCTACAAAATTAGCTTAGCTGCAGAATTTTGAGATTTTGGGGAAACACATAAGTACTTTAAAAGCTCTTTAAAAGACTTAAGGTGGTTTGGAAAAAATACATTTTGAAATATTCAATATTTCCTGAGTCATCCAATTTGGAAGACTGCGGATCAGTGAGACCCGTTTTTTTTTTTTTAAATAAAAATTGATCTGCAGATTTTCCATCGCAAAGAATTTAAGAGTAGCCTACGAAACCAGTTTTCTAATTTCCAGGTGTTTCTTAAAAGTTTTTATGGGTGTTTATGAATAAATATGTCATGAATATTAAAAATATGCCACAGAAAATTTTAGCTATGCTTTACTCCTATTGTAATAGAAAATTGATCATCAACACAGCTTGACTCATTTTGAGATAACTTTAACATTTTATACCTTGTTGCCAATCAGATTTCGCTCAAAATATCAATCATCATCAACCGACTTTGTCGTAAGTAGAATTGAAACTCAGAAAATACTTGTGGTAGCACAGTAAATTTTAATTATTTTTAACAAAAAATTCAGTTGGACAGAATAGCTGTCTTCTCATTTGAAAAAAAAAACCAGCAAAAAACTTTGGAGATATAAATCCCATTAAGATACAAGGGAAAAATCAAAAGAATATTTTCCTCACCTAGTGCTGTGAGCCCTTCACTGATAGATGATAGGATGTAGAGAAATACTTGAGGCTCCAGGTTACTGACGAAGGACATATGGTCTTGTGCGAGGCACTCTAAAAGCCCATAATAGTTCTGACTCAACTTTGGATAGTCCTATTGGAATACAGAGAAAGCAAAACATTTCCTCAAACCTATTTTTTTTTTCTCTCCATTTATTTCACTTAGCCTCTAACTGTCATAAATTGCCTAGGCCAGAAAAATAATGGATAAAAAAAAAGAAACAGTTAATATATATGTTGGTGAGAGTGTGCAATATAATAAATTCACCAATTACCAGTAAATCACTCTGTGAAACAGACAGCAATAGCTTGACAAACATAGATAACACATCATCCAGCGCACTGTCACCGTAGAGTCGAAAAACACCAAAGTTGACATAATTTCCACAAAGGGCTGCTTTCAACATGGCAAAGCATATTGAAACACCTTTTAACTTGATCATTGTTAAGGATTTTATTAAGATTTTGAGCAAAAATTCTTATAATATCCATCGCTTCTTGTTTATATTTTATAGCGTACAAGGCTGCAATATATAATCTTTTTAAAACTTAGTTCACCTGTGCATGACTGTAAAAAAATGTAATGGTCTACTGGGACAACAAAGCACATGGGCCTAAGGAATAAACTGGAAGGATAATTTTGTTCAATAAAATAAGTGAGATCTTTATATAACTATCACTGACTTTGAAGATCATATCATGGTGCATTAATTCTAACAAGATTAGGGTAATCAGTCTCCAAAACTTCAGGAAATTTTATATGACTTTCAAAAGTTTACCTTTGAGAGATCTTGGGATATAAAAACATTTATTCATTTCACCATCATAAGCATAAACTATATTTCAGATAATGCTAAAACTCATGTTTCTTTGAATTTCCTGACAGAAATAAAAGCAAAAGGGTAAGAGAGAGAGGGGGGAGGGGGCATCAATTATTAATTATCTGTAGGAAGGTACTGTAAGAAGTAATTTACGTAAACTATAATAAACTCAAGGTGATTTTTGTTGTGACACTAAGGAGCAAATGGTTCAGCCAATCAGTATAATTGCAGCAAATGAGCATTAGATTACTAAGATTAGAGTATGAATGACTTGTCTTGGAAACAAACAGTTTATGCATTTATTTTGTTTTACGTATTATTTCCCTGAAGCATTTAAGGACAGGTAAAAAAAAAGCTACAAAGGATATTTCATAGGGTATAATCTATCTTTTGGAATGTCTCCTATTGTGAGGATTCTTGAGCCTGAAAATAATAGAAAAACAAAGAAAAAAATGAATTATTCAAGAAACTTAATGCACTGTCATAAATAGTCAGAGGTTAATACTATTCAGTACTTTCCAGCAGTATCTTTAGGTCATAAAATACAAAATAATGATAACTATAGAGGAATCTAAATAGCCATAAATATTCAGTTTGCTATATGTTGACGATGATTAATTTATTGAAGAATGCTTCCTAATATTATTAGCCTGAATCACCTAGAGCTTTCTTCTATAATTGAAATTGCTTGATTATAAAATTGGTGAATCCTTTTGAAGTTGAATGTTTTTGATCCATTTGAAAGAATTACCCTTTCTACATCTGCATTAGCTTAACTTCAGACTGGAATGTTATTTGCAAATCTCTGTTTGGAACTGTAATAAAAAGATAGAGAGTTTAATAATATTCTAATAGCACAGAACATGTTAGCCTTCTTTTGATGTCATGGTTTTTATATCTTTAAAATCATTTTTTTAAATGTCCCGATATACCGGCAAGAATGCGTTTAGAAGGAGGAAAAGAATCTGATGCCAAGACTAAATGTAGTGTAACAAACACTATTAACAACTCACCAAAACACAATTATTATACTAAAATTTTGAACTCAAATTTGTGACAAAAAATTTTTTTTTTTATCTAGAACACTGGATCTTAAAGCAGCCATTTAGAATGAAAGCCTCATGCATAGGGTCAATATCATTGGACTGGTCTAATTTCTTGATTAAATGGGTTTAAGTAATTGTCAAATCATGACAAAAACTGCTTGACAGCACTCACCATAACAGCAAATCATTTTACTGAGTTCTCTGAAGAGCAATATACCATTGGGTGACGAAACATCAAATTGAAGTCTTTGTGATCTGAGGGTGGGGGAATGACATCAATAATGATACAGGAATTTGAAATATCATTAATATCCAGAAAGTAAGTACACAAAAGAGTCCAGTTGATACATCTTGCATTTTAAATCAAGTCAAGATGAACATCAGATCAAGAACATCACTCAAATTTGGGCAAGTTGGTTAAAAGCTGAGTCTATTTAAAGTTTAACAAAAGTTGAGTTGAACATGAAGTAGCAGATTCCAAAGAGGCAAAACTAATATAAAATAATTTTAAAACAGGTATGTGCAACAGCCTATATTTCTTGAATCTTTTAAGTGTATTATCAGCATTTTCAAGGTATTTTTTTATGTTTGCGATTTCCAACTGCTTAAATAAGGTAGATTTCTAACAGAGTCCAGTCTAGGTTCGGATGAAAAGCAGAATATTTCACATTTCCCCCACAAAGACCTTAGATAAAGGAATTTTGAAGATCCCTGCATGCATTTCTTTTGAAATATGCATATTTGTCATTCCAAGGCCTCAACAACTCCGCTTCCCCAACCCCCATCCTACCTCCCAATAAACAAAATGTACAGCTGGGCATGGCTCTTACTTTAAAAGAATTATTTACCAGCCCTGAAAGCTAAGCAGGGTATAAAGTCTTTCTTTTTTTAGTATCTGCTTTAGACTGTTATGGGTCACAAGATCAGTTACAACTGCAAAAAAAATATTTAAGAAGTACTAACACCTGTTTTGTTTGATGAGTCAAAAAGTATTGAATCCCTCTTTCTCAATCAACATATATGCAAGCTGAGTAAATATTAGTGAAAACCACATAGAGAAACCTAGCTTAAGCCAGCAATTTGAGATTTTGAATTGTGTACATTACAAATAAATTAATGAAAAAAAAAATAGCATACCAACATAAATAAGAAAGTTCCAGTTTTGTTTGAATGAAATTTTATTAAGGTTATGCCACTGAGATCTAAAATAGTATCAATACACCACAATTCTCCTTTTATCTTCAGACAGGTTTTTCCCATGTGGAGTTACACTTCCCAACAAATGAACAAGTCTCTCACCTATTTTGTGCAAGTTCTGTGAAGAGTTTGAGGATTGGGGTGGTGACAGTGGGGTCATGGAACCAGAGTTCTACTGCTCTCTGTAATACTGGTGTGAATGATGGGTAGCTGTTGAACTTTCATCAAGGAGTCTAATTTAGTTGTGCTGCCCAATATCAGATACAGCTCCAAAATGTAACTGCCCCATTTAAAAATTATATTATAAATTTGTGACACAAACAAAAGTAAATTTTAGTGCAAATCAATACAATTTTAAAGCATTCACTGAATATTTCAATTGCAAGAAAACACCAAAATGTAAATTCATGTTGGTTGCAATAAATATGTTCATTTCTGTAAAAAAAAATCTAATACTAAAAAGATGGAATTAAGTTTCAGAGTACTTGTCTCAATGACAAAAAAAAATAAAACAGTATTGAATAGATTTCCATCTTTTCCAAAAGGATACAACCAATCAAATAGCATCATATAACTTGTCTTGTTACTGAATGCAAATGTGATTCCTCTCAAGTCTCGGGCTAGTCCTATAAGAGATCTCTGAAACAAAATCATTTTTTTAAAATCATGTCAAAAATTTCCACAAACAAATTATTTTACTTGAGATTTTAGTTTACAAAAAATTACAAATATCCATTGTACATGTCAAAGAACTTGGCTCAAAAGTTGAAAAAAATATTGGATAAAAGAAGAATGTCATGAATCATTATATACATATATTTATTTGCAGTCCTGACTGTTATGATGGCATTTATTTTTTTAACTTTTTTCTTCAAAAGGTGGCAAGGTTGGCTTATCTTCAAGTTGACTTAAAATTTTGAGATGCTTGCTAAAACAGACTTATTTTACAAAATGTCCTAATTTGTCTCGATCAAGAAGCTTATTCTTGATTCTTTCAAACATGCTTTCGTTTATGGAAGCAAGACTGGCAACCAACCTAGTTAAATTAAGATTATATATGCTTCTTAATTTGAATATTGTCATTATTTAAAGGGGATGATACCTTTGCATCCTCCATATTTACAGAAACATTTGTGTTTGCCAGCAAACCACCAACACTTTCAAAATGAGCTGCAATACAGAACAGTAAAAGAAAATTTCAGCTATATCAACAATTACTTCAGTATAAATTAAAAAAACCGGTAGGCCTACTATAAAAGTGTTTAAAAAAATGTCTCTCCACCAATCCACGTGAGTCAAATGGAAATTTTCAATTGGTAACAAACAACTTTTAAAAGCAGATTTATTCCTCTTTTTCTTAAGAATTTTAAATCAACAGGAATGATAACATATTTCCACAAAATTTGGATAACTCCATGTAACTTTCAACATTTGGAAGCAAAGCAAAATACATTGTTCAAAGAATCAATCCTATGTAATGTGAAAACAGCGACATCCCATTCATTTGGACAGGATGTGAAACAAATAGAGAAAGGAGAAGGAAGGTCCATTTTAACCAAAAAGATGAAGTCAATAGAAACAATGAAATTAACAATTCTTCATCAAAACAAAGTAAGCTTTTTATAAAATTGAATCTGTATTTTCTTATAAAAAAAATGGCTGAAAAGCTACATATAGACCAAGTATCATCCAAAATTATGACACATCTAACATAAAGAATTACCATTAATCTATAATGCATATTGTTTTAAAGCCTAAGTATAAAATTAACATTCTTTTTAAACATTTGACATAAATTGTATTTTGACAATCCAAAATAAATTCCTGAAGAAAATACTTAGAAACTAGCTTGGTTACAATTTTTCCAAAGCAATTTAACTTTCATTTAAAAAAGCTATTAAACCAAGTTGAAAAGCTAACTGATATGATACAGAAGCAAAAACAGATATTTGAGGGAATAAGGGATGAATTAAAAGGCCTTACATGTGAGAGGCACCATGAACCTGTAAAATCTTTCTTCATCTTCTCCCAAATCTACAAGTAAAAGGCGGCCTAGAGCTGTATAGAATGTTGTCCGGCAACGCATATCCCCTGGCCCACCTCCTGCTCCATTATTTATTCCCAAGAATGGAAAATGCTCGCTCTGAGGAAAAAAGATGCAGCTAACAATATTCAAATCAATCAATCTTCAATAAGTTTTTAAATTGTCAGCTATCTATTTCCAGATAATGAATGAAAAAGTTATATCATTCATAGTGTTTCAGGTTTCAAATTGCCTGCCTAAATTTTGTGGGGGTTTCAGGTTAAAAATTTATTTTTTTACTCCTTGCTTTTATTCACATTTATATTACTCTGAACTAAAAAAAATCATCAGACTCCAAATTGCACTTGTTTATTGCAACAAAAGAGCAATAATTTAATGAAAACGCAGTACCTGTGTTTACTCTCATGGAATCCAATAATAATTACAAACATGTAAAGCTATAAGAAAGCTCTTTTCTTCTCCATATGAACAGAAAGCATTCTTAAGCAGTTCTTCTATCAGGGGCATGAAAATTACACAGATTTGGTTGTTTTCAAGGATTGGGCAGTGATTTTATCTACATTCATGTTAAATATTATTGTTAAATCAAATTCTTCAAATCATTACATCACTCACCGTATGATTGTTGAGCAAAAATTGGACAGCCTCAAGTTTGACCAATTTGCGGACACTGCTGTACCCCACTGAAAGGTCACTCAAGAGCTGCAGGGTCTTAGAGATAATCTGCTCACTGCGGCCCCAAAACTTGAGGTTGGTAATTCTAAATAGTTCAATCCATGACAAGAGCATTTGAATAAGAGAAAATGACAAAAATAAGATGGCACAGTGATAATAGGATAATGTAAAAGTAAAGACAAAACCAAAGGCAGATTACATTAATGCAGGTTTTCTATCCATTCATATATCATACTGCAGAGAATAGATTTGAAACTTACATCAAAGATTGGTGCCACTTTTTAATTTGGAACCACGTTAATCTACTTTTACCATAGTATTTTATAATTGTGTGGATTTTGATGTTCTTAAGGCAACAAATAGAAGGAATTTAATTAATTTGCTGCCTACCATGCTTTTTCACAAATACAAATATCAGTGATTTAGCAGCAAAAAGAGCAGAGAATCTACCGAAACATCAGGTGACAACAGTAGATGCCAAAAACATTGGCAAGATAGAATTTCTGATATTTAGTGAATAAGTAACACCTATATCATTTGATTAATTAGGTGAATTGTGGTTTTGTTAAAGTACACAGATTTTGTTATCTATAGATGTCTCAATTTTTAAATGGAAGAATAAAAGTATTACAGGAATGTTTTTTCTATGTCTGTAAACACGATAAAAAGCTTTTGGGTCTTAAAAAAACTTATTACTACTTATATGGCCCTGAACTGTTAGCTTAAGACTACTTAATTAATTTGTAGAGGCTCAGTTGAGGCCAGATTATTTTTTTCTTTTAATTATAGAAAAACAGACTTCTGCATTTATCATTAGCTGAGCAAAAAAAACAACAACAAACGACTGCTTGGTTCTAGTTTGAGATTCATATTTGGTTCAAGAGTACATTCTATGTGTATGATTAGCCATTCTTAATGCTACTTGCAGTTTATTTCAGTTTCAAATCTAAGCCAAGTATAAAGTCAGAAAATAGTCTTTATTCAAAGTCTGTAAATTTTGATCTGTATTCTAATATAGTTGTGCATTTTAATTAATGAGCAACCTCAATGTGGCCTTTTCACTTATGCAGTTTCACTTATTCACAATTATCTTTTTCTACCAACTTTTATCTTTAACTCACATTTTTCCAATGAAGACACTAAGCACCATAGATTCATCGCTAAGACCAAGAACCTCTGACAATCTTCTGTAAACCTGTACAAAAGATAGTATTCATAGTTAAAACGTGAAAAAGTATTGATATAAGCTTGAAAAAGGCTCACAGACCTACCAACCTATATTTTGCTTCACAGTAATGTTAGGATTTACTCACAGTAATTTTCCAAAGTCCATAGTAATACCGCAACGCGTAAATGAATT
>BMAT01004849.1:152988-167799 GCA_019649035.1 Elysia marginata
CTCGGTTTAAGTTCTTACTTTAATAAGTTTATAATTTTTTTGACTGTTTTGTTGCTGATTATCTGGTTGAAGAGGGAATACGGAAATTGGAAAAAATCGGGGGAGACGAAAAAATCAGAATTCCGATTAAAATCGGAAAACTTGCATCCCTGACAGAGGAAAATAAAACAGGCTTCCCTTATTTGACCCCAGGTCTCATAGGGTCCGAGATTGTTGAATTCGAGGTTCACTTTACTTCAAATAGAAAATGCAGTGTGGACAGCTTTGTAATTTTAAGTTGAAATAGACAAGGGTATCTTTAAAAATAAGTCTTATGAGACTTTTGCAAACATAGGAATAAATTCATCTTACTTGCACAAGGGCTTGAGAGACATAATGTGTTAACTTTGGTCTTGTTGCGAGGTAGTTCAACACATAATTGCCTGCAAAAGAGAGAGATAGAATGAGTGAGAGACAGAAAGAATTGCTATTAAAGCAATTAAAAATATAATTATTGGTTTTCTTTTTCATGGTAAATGCTTTGATTAAAAAATGTTTTATTGTTGAATTTTGACTAATTAGTTCTTTTTCATGGTAAATGCTTGTTTGATTATTGAATTATGACTAAGCCAGGTGTGTGGCAAAGTACATTAGAATGTTTCCCTGACTTAATGTACACTAACAGTCTTACTAATGCACATTTAACTAAGGCAGCCAAACCACAACTAATAGTGAGCAGTGATTTATGGACTAAAACCAGAAAGAGTTCATTGGAGAAAAGCACTCTGCTAGTGTAACAACAGTAACTGAAATGAAAAAAAAACAGCGGAGTCTTCAGCAAAATAAATTAGAAACACATGTTGGTATGTATTTCGTTTTATCTGAAACAAGTTTTATCAATCACCTTTAACAATGTTGTCACCAAAATATCAAACAGACCACTTACACAATCTGTATATATAAAAAAATAAACAATAGAGAAAAAACATACTTACGAATATCAACTCTTTGTTCAAGCGGCAAAGTGGAATTGGGTCTATAAACCATTTTTGTTAGGGTGGTTGCTGCAAGAAGTTGAGCATAGGCAGACTGAAAGTAAACAAAAGGAAAAAATTTTAATATTTAATTTTCATGGTTTTCTAATCCACACCTACCCCTTTTTATGCTCAACTCTCAGCAAAAATTTTGTGCAGACAATTGTTTCACTGGAGTAATGAAGCACCATTCACTATAAGTATCCGCATAGCTTGTCCGTTTGTTTTCTTTCCCTGTCTTTCTTCCCCTCTTTGTACTAGGCATAGCCTATCTTCTAATGTTTTTGAGTTTCATTTAGAGCCCAGATATTTAATCAAGTGCCCCACTCTTCTGCTTTTCTTTGAGCTCATCACTTGCCTTTTGAAATTGTCTATCTATAAGCCTTTATTGTTCATACACTTCATTTGTGTGGCCATATACTTTTACGTTGTTTCACTGCATTTCAATAATGTAAATTCAAAATAAATGCAGACCAAAGCTAATTTGGCATTTTAGTTTTACTGTATTCTCATAATTTGCTTTAAAATTAAGTTAACAGAAAATCCATTACCAAGAAAATCTTTGAATATAAGTAATTTGAAAGCTGTATGTAATGACTATTGATTCAAGATTTTGACTTGTGAAACAAATGGACATTATATCTATTTTACTTTTTGCATGAACAGAACTTACATACAGCATAATTTCCTTATTATTTTAAAATTTCAGTTAGCGGGTGAAAAATGTTTACACATATACACATTTTATTTTATTTGGAAATTCTTCTCTACATGTGTGTAATGTATATATAGCCAGCTCTTTCAAATTCAATAACATTGAAGAAAAAATTAAAAGCAAATATTTAAATAAAGCAAAAGAAAACAATAACAACAACAAAAAGATGAACCAAGAGAATGGCAGACAAAAGAAACAAGGCCCATTAAAACGCACGTAGCAGAGCGCATATATTCAAAGCACTTAAGGCGCCTCTTGCTGTCACATTTTGGTCTGTACTAGTTGTAGGCCTACAACAGGGCCAGCTAGCCTGAGCGAGGAATTGGGAGAATTGCAAGTAAACCTGTCTGTCCCAGTTCTATATAAGGTCTGTGTCTGTCCTAGAACACCGAGAAGGCAAGAACCTCGAAGTTTCGATTCTGGACGAAAACCTTGAAACAGGTATTGGTATCACTTCTCGCAACCCAAGTGCACCTTGTTGTTTCAACAGTGGACGAAAACTCAAAATAGGACAGGTATCACTTGATCTAAGAAGCTGTCAGGCTGGCATCAAGTGTACACCTAGTATCAATTTTGGGAGTCTGCAATTCTTTGTTGCGGTGTCTACTATATAGCAAACTCTCCCCTTCTGCTGCCTTCTCTTGTTGTTTTGTTTAGGTAACAAAAATAAGAAAGGCTTAGCAATGATGGTCGCTCCCCTCTCCTTTCTTTGAGCAATCATTTCGTTTGCAAGGCATCACCTTAGAAGATTTCTGCCCCATACCATTTATTCAATTTCTTTAGTGCTACCACAGAGTTGACCACATTGTGTGTTGAATGTGTCTACCAGTATACCAGTATGAGATCTACATGTTACAATTACACACTTTTTGTGAGTCTGACTAATTCTCTATACATAGCCTTTCAGCTTACGATTGCCATTTTTAGAAGTTGGAGCATTAAATGCAATCACTTAGATTACAATGTAGAAATAAAACAATTGTACGTGATCTTTAGCTACTGAGACTAGTCTAGCGGGTTGCAGTATGTCTTGCATACAAATGATATAGGACAAGAGATGGCGATTGTGATGTAAACATACCATTACACTTGCAAGGGCCCTAGCATCACACAAAGAGTGTTGCGACCAAAGCCAACAGATTACAGGTGCAGCTAATGAATATGATACCAGCTACAATTTTTTAGCTTTCGTTCCTAACCTTGATACTTTCGACTCCGTCACCTCAGAGAATTTCATACTTTGAGGTCTTGATGGACAGTGATCGGCTCAGTAGTAGTAGTAAACAATAACCTGGCAGTAGCAACTCGTGACTTAGGGCCAAAAAAGAAAGTGGAAGAGGAAGAGACAGATAGAATGAAACTGACAGAAAAAAGAGAGAGATATGCGTAAGGTGCCAACAGAGGTTTAAAAAATAGGGAAGATTGGTTTAAAAGCTGTGCGCCCCATTTTACAAAACACATTGATGAGACTCAGATCCACTGTATTTACGACAAGATAACCTTGCAGTATAAACTCATGATTCAGGACCAAAAGAGGTCAGAGAGGGGGTCGGTGTACAAACAGAGAAATAAAGACAGAGCAAAAGAGAGAGAGAGGGGGAAGAGGAGGAGGAACAGAAGTGGACTAGGTTTTAGGATGAAGAGGAGGAGTAAAAAGGTAGAGAGAGCAAAAAATTAAAGAGAAGGCATTTGGAGGAAACGAGACAGAATGACAGAGAAAGGATAAGCCTGTGAAAAGAACAAAACAAATAAGTATGAACAAATAGAAAGGAAGGTAACTTTTAAATTAACAATGAGTCCATGCTAAAATGTTTTAGCCTCAACCCACAAAACCACAAGCATTTTATCATGAGGAAGATGTTAAAAAAACACTAGTGATCTCAGAATCCTTTCGCCCCTGTTGATCTTCACTTAAGTTTAACAGACAAGCTTGCTGCACAGCAACTGACTTTTGTTCAGACTAAAATCATAATATTATTATAAAAAAAAGCTTTGCAAGAGGCCATGCTATGATTGAAGTAAAAATATGTGAAGATGAAAACGCATATGATGGATACACCAAAGAGTAAATAAGGAAGCACCCATAGACTATTACAAAAATCATTTTCTTATAAAAATCTGAAAGTATGAAAAAGTAATGATGGTTAGGAGTTCTATTTTTTGCATACATTTCCCCTTTCCAGGAGCAACTGGCATTTGCTGAGACAGTCTGGTGAGTTGGCAAAAGATACAAGTGCTTTCTCAGCTTCTGCCCGCACATTTCCATCAGCAGTCTCATACAGCTGTTTGCATAAATTTTCCAACTGAAGCAAATCCTGAAAAATAAAAGAGAGAGTATATAATGAGCTCTAGGTTAGCACACACAAATCAGAAAAATACAACTTATAGACACTATTATTAAAGATTTCAAACTTAAGCTTAGTTGTTCAATAGAATCATACGATCAACTCTGCTTAATTCAATCTTCAGGTATAATCAACACAGTGAAACATCCGGAGAAAAGTTGGTCAGGACAGGAATTGTAAGAGAGGGAGCTTAGTTCAGGGGTTAAATTACTATACACAAACAATTTACATAGGAGGGGAGGCTATTATTGAGGAGTTCCACTGTTTCATTTTAGTGAAACTGAAACGTTGAGTCATGTGCAAGAGGTCATATATATTGTTCCTGTTGACAACAAAAAGAGAATCAAGTTAACTGAAAAATAATTTAAGCAGCTCTAACTTCAGCAGAATTAACTGCAATATTTTACATGCTAATTTTTGTTTTTCAATTCTTTACCTTTCTTTGATGATACATAATTGAAAACCAAAACATGTAACTTAGAGAAGAGAATAAATGATAAATTCAAAGATTCATTGATTGAAAACTAGTTGAAATTTAAAAATTATTAAAATTAACTTTACATATAATATTTAGTATCCTAAAAATTCCTTTTTGGCATTTTATTTTATCAAACTCACTCACTTTATTAATTTTGCAAGGTTTCTGTTTCTGTTCCAAAAAATTATCAAAAGTTGTTTTAGTTTCAACCTGGGCAGAGGATATTCTATTGATTTGTGTTATATGCATGTTCATTTGCACTTGTTATTCGTATGTTTACAGGTACCTAAAATGATTTCTAGTTGACAAAATAAATATATTCTAAATTCGGAACAAAGACTTCTGAAGTTATTTATAAGAAATCAACATGGCTGACATCAGATGTCCCGCACCACATTGTAATCTTGCATGGCTCTCAACCACAGACCCCAAAGTTCTTCTGAAACACCTTCATATGCAAAAGAGAACTGCTTACTCAGACACTGCCCCTACAACAGCGTCCATGGCCACAGGGGTCAAAGCTGAGAAGGTGAAGCACCCAGTTGTCTCTACATATGGGACAAGCAAAGAATGGACATATTTTGTTCAGTGCTGGTCACAATATAAACACGCCCCATGACTCACTGGCATGGATATCAACTTCAAACTCCTTGAATGCAGCTAGGGAGCCCTTCCTAAGGACCTCACCAAGAGTTTCAACAACCTCACATCATATGACCAGTCCACTCTTCATGGCCACATAAAATCCATTGCAGTCCATCCAGAAAATGCCATGGTAGCTAGACTACAACTCCAACACATGCGACAGGACAAGCATGAACCTACAAGAAATTTCTCTGCATGCCTCAGTCAAAGGCCAAGTGAGTGTGTGGCAGTACAACATATATGGTGCATGTGTGGAGCACAACCGTCGTACAATGATCAAATGATCAGGGACAACCTCATCATTGGTTTCGCAAAATTATATCTGCCTCAACGTTCTCGATGAGGTCAATCAAGAGATGTCCCTCAACGAGACCATCCCCTTTGTTGGGGCTAAAGAAAGCAGTAAACATTCTGCCGCATGAATAAATCCTAATCCCCAGCCATGCCTGTGGCAATTGATGCAGCAAGCAGTACATATAGGCAGATGGAAAGAAAACAACTTCAGGGGTGACCTCTAGATAGAAGAAAAATTGGCCAAACACAACCATGAAGTCCTTTTGCAGCAAGGCAGGACATATGAATCATTGCCCTGCCTTTAATTGCACCTGCTTTAAATGCAACCTCCAGCACCACTTTGAATTTGTATGTTGTAAACCCAAGCAAAGGTCTCATACCAACCAAAACAACGCTATGAACAATTGGTCAACACTGTGACTTTAGACCACCATGTCTTTGATTCCCAAGCGAGATGACAGAAAAAAGAGCATCTACACCCCAACCGATGACCAACCAAGAGATTCAGGCTTTTCAATCGGACGACTTTTTTGGGCTGATTGTCTGGTTGAAGTAGGAATATGAAAATCGGAAAAATCGGGAAAGAATAAAAAATAAGAAAACTTGCATCCTTTGATATTGTGATAATTGGAGTGCTTCCCCTGCCTGCTCAAATGGGTAAGGGGCTTGGATCAGCCGCGCAGATTCCCTAAACCTAGAGTAGGAATTTACTGACCTTATTTCAGCACTTTTCATGCATTTAAAATAAAAATGCCGCTATTTAAAAACTATCGCACCTATTTCCACATTCTATTTTCTATACATATTAATAAACAACAGCTTTCCTAGAATACAGCTCAAAGTATCCTCGGAGTGATTGGAGAGTGGGAAACAAAACAACAGACTTCAACTTTCCAAGCATATCTCGGCTTCTATGAAGCGCACAATGTGAGCAAAACAATCACAGGGAAGATCTGCATTTCAATGTAATCTATGCCAAGTTTCATATAACAATCAGGCAATGCTTAGTTGGTCAAACGATTACTAGTGTGAACTCAACACCCACAAAATGTATGTACCGCAGAAACACTGCCTAGTTGTCTAAGCCAGGGAGGCTGTTTGGTTGTTTTGCTATTCAAAGTTAATGCACAGGGAATAAACTATATTTATATTGAAATTTTTTAGCTATTCTCATTTTACTCAATTAACAATCTGAATCTTTCATCTCAATTTATGACCGAACAGGCCGGGGTAGAGTTCACAAATTTTTGGGTTGCACACAAAGCATGGGAAAAGTTAAACAGCACATTTTTTTAAGCAGAAGTTGATCACTCATAGATCTACACCTCGACCTAAAAAGAAACTTCGAAAGTAGATGTAGAGTACTTTTGGGGTAACTTTGCCACCTATTCTACCTATTTGCCTTTAAAATAGAATAACCTCATTTACCCAAGCTTGGGCAATACCAAGTGTCACCTCATTTTGACTCTTGATTTGTCTGCCTCATGATTACATTATAAATCCAATCAGAGCAATCAGTTTCCGCGCCAAGAACAGAGCTAGGCCTAATAGCGCGTCTGCTACTGCTAGGCCTAATACGTCCCTTTTCCTTTCTAATCTGCCTAGACTTGCCACGCTCTAATTAAACTTTGCTCTTGACTATTCACATTGCCTATAGTTTTTACTGTTTTCTCATTTGTATTGTTTCAATCAACTAAGCAGCCTTTTGTGTATAGTTTGTAATCAATGCATTTCTGGTGGGCTGGTAAATTAAATATTGTTTAACAATAAAACCTAAGTTTAGTCGGATAATTTCACCACCTTTGCTAGTTGCTTTTTTCAGTCCTGTCTCTTTGTGAAACACATGGCCTGTACCCTAATTTTAGTCTAATAGCTTTGTTTGGGTCCTTGACTGAGGCCCTAATTTCAGACAGACTTTATATTTTTCATGTTCGATTGTTATGATATGATTGCAATTAGTTCTCTATAGATCGCAAAATAGGCCTACTAGTACAAGTTCAAATCTTTATATTGCATCAAAATTTTGTAAATGTCATAATATAATTTCATCAATTGAACTATATCTACATCTAAGTCTAGATTTTTTTTTGGAAAATAAATTGGCACAAAAAAACAATAATGTAAAATTGTAACTTAGGTTTTCCAGGGCTAAGCTTTGCGCAGCCAACACACACATAGACTGCTACGGCCCGATAGACGCGGGCCTTCCTCAGAGTGGCAAAATAACCCGAAACTACTCTAAATTTAGTAACACCCAGCAATGCTAATCTGACTTAGCTTGGGTATTTAGCAGATTCTAGCTAAATGTGCATTTCTAATTTATATTTAGGAGGGAATTGCGAGTTTAAAAGGTAAATTTATAGGATAGGGAAAGTGGCTTGGATTATAAAAAAAACGTCATATCTTGGCTTGGGAGGCCTGGACCTAGATTCTAGATTTATCTATATAATTTATTACAACTAATCTAGATCAAGCATCCAGCGATTAGTCGTGTCCAACTGAAGTCGAAAGTACCCAACTAGATTTTAAGTCCGAGAATAAGATTACCGGCTGTGATCATTTGGATCACACTGGTTGATTTTATTCATAAAAAAGACATGGTTTCAGGTCTTTTTTTAACTTTACAACGAAAAACAGTGAAAAGAGTTGGGCTTTGAACAACAAGATAAACAATGTAAGCTGTATGGAAAAGTACAAAATGTTTGTTTTCAAATGTATCACCTGTTCGTCCGCCATTTTTGTTTTGCCATTGCCAATAGCTATTTTTAGGCATTGTATTATCGCGAGACTTACAAATTAAGTTTTGTTGTGTTTTTTTTAAAATATTATTTTATTGCATTAAACATTTTGGGATAAAGCCACAAACACATAAGATAAATGTTTGATTAAACTAGAAGTAAAAAGCAAACTACCGAAACTGTGAGTATCGGACTATCGATTACATACCGTTTAAAAACAACTGTGATAATCGGTAAACTCTTGCCGTTATCGAAAAAAAAGTCGCAGGTTCGCAGTGGTCACTAATAAGGCCTACTGGGCATGACAAAGCTCAAAAACGTTCTCATAAAATAAGGCTAAGATGAAGAAACGAATAGACCCTCACGGAACGTTAGGCACAAGTCATTTTTGTCTCTTTATCGAGCGCTCATGACACCAGATTTGTATGAAATTATTCTAGGCCTCCTGAAAATCGGCCTTACAATAATCTTTCAATGCATTTTTTTCATAAGTTTGTCATTGAAGTGTATTCCAATCGTATTGTTTTGTTTCCTACTGCGTCAAGCCGATTTCACGTGACGCGTATCTAGTACTGCTCCCGTCCGGTGATACGTTTTTGCTTTCACATGGTGCGTTTCCACGTGAAATGGAAAGGGCGTAGATCTAGGTGGTAATACTACTAATAGAGATAGAATTCTTTTCAAAGTCTCGGGTCTGGAGTCGATTCGGGTACGGGATACGCGTCATATGAAACGGACTTAAGAGCCGAAGACAGTGGTGTTGTGCGATTGATGGAGTAAGAAATTATACTTTAGGCCTTATTTGTGAATGGCACTTAGCAAGTTTAATGCCACATCGGAAGTGGAGTGCTCGTTTATGTTCTCTTATTTCCCCATACTTTTTAATGGCAATACAATAAAACCTTTACAAAGTCATCAAAATACAAATTAGTGTTTTCGTCAATTGCATTTTGTTCCCTTAAACAAAACAAGAATAAGACGAATAAAAATTCAGGGGGTGTAGGCTAAGCAGCAATGGACAGCTAATGACCATGGCGTAAGCTGTCTTTCTGAAAGGTAATTCTAGACCAAATGTAAAGTGAAAGTCTTAGATTCGGCAGCATGTTCTAACAATCTTGAAATATAGGCCAATGAATGATATCAAAAGAACTATTTCCAAAAATTTCTTTTCTATATACGGTAATTAATTTTCTTTTGCACCCTCAAGGTTCTAACTTCTGTAAACAGTTTCATATAATGCAAAATTTAATATTTTTAATATTACACGTTAAACAACTATTTTTTCCATTAGACAAATGATTGATTGTAAAGTATGCGTTAATTAGCAGAGGATTTAAGTAAACTTCACGCAAAAGTGGCCGAAATGGTTGATCTGATGATATTCGAACCCTCGACTCATATTAGCAATTTAAGCTTATCATCATCATATAATTCTTCCTTCCAACTCCAACACGACCACCATCACCTCCATCATCAACATCATCATCATTATCATCATCATCATCATCATCATCATCGTCGTCGTCGTCATCATCGTCGTCGTCATCGTCGTCATCAACATCAATAATATCGCAACTACTACGAACGTTTGCCTACGAGTAGGCACTTAACACCCCCCCCCCCCCATTCTCCTCTTCCTCTTCGCCTACTTGAACCATGAGAGCATCAAATTGATGTGCAGAACACGCAAATTTTTTAGTTCAGTCAGTCCAAAGTTACATAAATACCTTTATTGAAAGTGAGCAATGCTCAGCCAGGCTGACAGATTCTAACATTATGAATACTAGTTATGGCAGCACTTGCTTCGCATCGGTAATTGATTTGGTATATGAAGTAGATAACACCAACTTTATCAAACTTCATACCACCAACTTTATTTCTCCCTTCCGCGATCTCATTCTGCCACCTCCTTTGACTCTCTATCTATCTGTCTTTCTTTCTCATCCGCACTCCATTTTCTCATTTTAATGACCCCCCCCTCAAAAAAAATCTCTGACTGTTTCCCACCCATTGATATCTCTTTTTTGTGCTTTTAATTATAGTTTCTCCTTGTCTGAATCACCTGTTTAAGTCAGTATTTCTCTCTGTTATCTGCAAACGTAAGTGTTTCTCTCTCTCTCTCTCTCTCTCTCTCTCTCTCTCTCTCTCTCTCTCCGTCCGTCTGTCTGTCTTACGCGTCATTTCATGGACGCATTTCGACGTTTAAGTAAAACCCAAAATAGACTCAAAATGGAGAAAAAAACTTGGATAGGCACCACGATTTTCAGTAAAAAGCATAATTATTCGAAGAGATCACAGACCATTCTAAAATAATGCCCTCAAACATCAATTTAGTATGATTTGAAATGAATTGGCTAATTTTCCCAATTTTCAAGCCTCCATTAAAAAAAACCTTTTCTGGCTGAAAGTTCACCTTTCCTTCTATTATAATAAGATGCTTACTCAACAAACTTTCTAAAGTGCTTTGTAAAAAAAAAACTAAACAAACAAACTATAATTTGATAAAGCATTTATTTTCATCACAGATTGTCAAAATGTAATTTAGTATCAAGTTGTTGGAGTTCATAGGCGATTTTCAGATAGCACATGACACCGTAGGGCCCAAAGTCACAACACTGCTTACATGATTGAGCTACTGGGGTGAGGCGACCTGCATAGTTAACCACCGTGCATTATGCACGCATGAAACACAGGTACGCCGAACTATAAATTAATACTTTCAAGATCAGAATCACATTGAAAAGATTGGATAGACCTAAGGTAGAACACAAGGAAAAACCACCATGGACTATTATATTCCTTACTATAAAAGTGCTCTAGGCTTTCTGCATAGATCGCATATTAAAGATAATAGATCTTCTCCTCGGCAGGTCACTACACACATGCAGGTCAACTTATTTCAGGGATTAAAAAAATTATAATATTGTGTAGGCTTCAATGCTGTTTCATGTTTAGGTCCATATAGAAGTTGTAGCCTACAAAATCGAGAATTTATGCTTGAAACTTATTATTATCGTAACGACTTTTACAGCTGGGTCATCATTTTCTAAGCGACGAAACACGGTTACCTACAGTAAGATAGTTTTGATGGCAAAAAAGAGCAACATAAGCAAAACTGAGAAATTCCATTTAGCTTACGATGTGATAGTTAAATTAGCTATGAACATAGCTTTTCTCTTACATTACATGCTTGGTGTCACCCTAAATTAGAACAAAATAAATAAGCATTTTATTTTTGCAGTTTTGGTTTAAGCCATGGACTTTGAAACTCAACTCTGAGTCATCATAGAAGAAATTTCTTGCGCTTCCTCTTGAGCGCCATGTTGAAACGACTGAAAAAATGGAAATCTGTATGGTCTGGGAACGGTGTAACTGTAACAGCAGGATTCTCTACTGAGTTTTCCTGGCGCGGAGCAAGCATAGTCTATACGACTCGGAAAGGCGGGGGGGGGGGGCGGTTGTGAGGCGAAACGCGGTCTTTTGGGCACTGTAATTTTCGTCTATCTGTTCAAGATTTTTGTTTCCTTAGCACTTAAAAGCATACCGTTCGAGGGCTTCAAATTCGACGGCGAGTATCCAGCGACGACAGTCTGACAATCGTGACATCCAATGGTAGGAAGCTTGAAGCTCTCCCGGAGCATGGCGAGTAGGCAGACGTGTAAACTTTGGGAAGCAGGGCTTCCGTGACCAGTAAAGGACTGATAGAGTGGAGGCTTCAGAAGCGGCTAGTTACCACAGGACGGTCAATGCGATGCGGGTAACCGCAGGTGTTACCACGAGTGGTCAGAGGATGTACCTTCAGACAGGTAACGCCATGACGCCGGTAAGATATAGACCCCAGCAGCCAGGTAGCGTCAGGGGGATGTCAGGATGCCGGGAAGAAGGACAACCAACCAGCAAACGTGGACTGAAGCGGCCTCACAGTCACAGTTGGTCAGCAAACTGGCTGAGTAGTGGGGCGATTAAAGAGGTTGAGACTCTGCTGGCTATTCTGCAGCACGCACAAGATACTTTCTCTAAACGATGTTTTAGACGTACATACAATAATTCAGAAATCTAAAAGTGATATACTACATAGAGGTAGGCATGGCTGTGCCTATCAAGTAATGAGTAAGTTGCGACAACCACTGAACAATAATAACTATTATCACACTAAACTCTGGCCAAATTAAGCTATGGCCCTCAAAGAGGTTTATAAAATATATAGAAAAACAAGTCCTTAGGGACTACGCCACTGGATCCTGACTTGAAAGCAGTGGGCCCTAGCACACCAAATCTCCTCACACTTGGAGAGATCCTCCCCCCGTTACTGCCGCATAGAAAACTAATTACTATCACAGAAATGTAACCACCTAAACTATCCAACTAAATTCAGTAAGGTAAAGAGGCAGTTCACCAAGCACAAAACCGTACTCAGAACTCACATAAGCATACACAGTCAAGCAGTACAAGCACACACACATACACACACACAAGCATAACGTTGCACTTACGAATACGAATCATAAAGTGGTGCAATAGATCAACTTAAATTAAAACCTGTCTCAACACTTCTATACGTCAATTTTTTTCGAAAGTAAAACTATCAATATTTTGTGAAAAGATATTAAAACTTTTGTTGGTTGAAACTATAGGCAAATAGAACAAAAAACTAGAATTTTCAATGGCATTTTCTAAAAAAACTTAATATCCGACTTCCGACTCATTCACCCTGGGTGCGAGACATAGGCCTATAGGTAGGCCTAATAATTTTATACAACTCTTACACAAAAAATACATGTAATCGATGCATAAGTTAACAATTATGAGGTAGGCTTGTAGCTGAGTTGTACGCTAAGATGTGCACTATCTAGTTAAAAATTTATTCATACAGTTACCATACATTTTAAAAGGTTGAAAATAAAACCAAGACCAATTACACAGGACCCCCCTCCTCCAACATAAGCGCCCCTGTCTCTTCATATAAGAACGGGCGTGGCATCTTGAAAGGGAGGGGAGGGGTGAAGGAGAACAATGATGAAAGCATAAAGAAGTATGAAGCGATAACAAAATCAGTAGAAAAGTCAGAAGGTAAAGTACTGTTACCCTAAAATACAAACTGTACGCGGTTAATGGAAATAACAGAAAAAAAAAATAGAAAGTAAGAGCAACATGAGGGGAATTGGCTGAGAGGGAGAGACGGGATTGGATGGGTACGTGAAAAGGAGAGAGTGAGTGAAAGAGAGAGAGAGAGAGAGAGAGAGAGAGAGAGAGAGAGGAGGATCAACTCAAGAATAGCTAGTATGCACGCTTTTGTAATTAGTCAAGAAGCGGTCAAATACCGGTACTTTGCTTTGGCTGAAGACTGATACGATTGAATGTAGGCAGCAACACAGTTTCGGGTCAGTTGGTCAGCGCTCTCTTATCTTGTTTGAACCTGGGACAAATCTTAACTGATAACAGAAGTTCTTGTGT
This sequence comes from Elysia marginata, assembly GCA_019649035.1. Taxonomy (NCBI): domain Eukaryota; kingdom Metazoa; phylum Mollusca; class Gastropoda; family Plakobranchidae; genus Elysia; species Elysia marginata. The sequence goes on from BMAT01004849.1 coordinate 166,671, forward strand.
TATCTTATTTGGGCTATAAGTATAACATATTAACAATGCTTTGACGAACATCTTTCAATTTCATTATCATTGACATCGTTGCAGTTATTATTATTATTATTATTATTATTATTATTATTATTATTATTATTATTATTATCATTATTATTATTATTATTATTATTATTATTATTATTATTATTATTATTATTATTATTATTATTGCCGTTATTATTATTAGGCCTACTATTATTATCATTAGGCCTATTATTATCATTTATTGTTGGGCCTTTTATCATTAATTTGTTTCATTATCATTATTATTATTACAATGCACAGAAAACAGAAAGACTCATTGCACAAAGTAAGATTCTTGTTCGTGAGGTTCACAGGAGCTTACACAGAGCCACACTGTCCCAGTTGCAGCGCCTGGCATCGCGGCCGGCCTACTGAAGGGCAGTGAAGGCCCTGACTGGTCCCTGAGAGTTTGCGACTTGTGTCCCTTTAGCTTAGTCTTCAGTACAAGTTGTAAGTTTTTCAGCTGTTTTACTTTTCAGTTGGCGAAGAAAAGATTTAATAGATCTAGGATCTACTACTAATCTAGACGGTACGGGCTGATCTAGCAACGGTCTCAGCTCAGGCGGTAAGAACATTAATAAAGTGGCGAAAAGGGGAAAAGTTTATTATATTAAAGACCAAGAATTCCTACTTTAAATAACTGTCTTTCTAGTTCCAGATTCTCAGTTTTTAATTTAAATAAAAGTGCAACACGCAAGACCAGATCTATATGCAGATTTTAAATTTATCTACGTCTAGAGAAAAACACGGACGTCAGATGACAAGTTTGTAGATCTAGAATCTAGGTCTAGACCTAATTCTATAATTTTATAGAGATCTATTATAAACCTTCATCTTGAAATAATTATATGATGGTCAAGCGGGATGTAGATTCTAGATTTAGCTCAGGTCAACACACAATGCATGCTCTTCCTCAACTTGAACTAGATCCAGATCTCTAGATAGAGATCCAGATTTAGATAGATCTAGAAATTAAATTATGAGGATTTGAATTATGCTCAGTGAAAGAGTTCATTTTTTTGCAGAGCCCCTTCTCTTTTCAATGACAATCACTTTGCCCTTGATTTCAGTG
>BMAT01004849.1:192600-204049 GCA_019649035.1 Elysia marginata
CCCCCCCCCTCTCCTTTGTCTCTCTCGACCAGAAATCTGTATGATTACTCCCCGGAAAAAAATGGATTCTCGCTTCTCCATAAAGCGACCCTGATTTAGATTTTGCTGGTTTTTTTACCGTTCATTTTTTGTTTTATGTGTTATCCGCGCCGTGAGTGGATGCATGCCCTTGTTGGACATGAAACTGCTTTAAAATTTTGGCTTTCCAGAACCGACTTAAAAGCATTATCAAATAGCCTATGATAGCTGATAAATCGTTAAAAAATTCTGCTCTCCTCCAATTTTGACTCCTATCTATCACACCACTCTTTCAAATTCTTCTTCCCAGTATAATAATTAAATGAAATCTAAAGAAGAGTCAAATAATGAGAAATGCCTTGTTGCTGAATGTTAGGACCTCCACGGTTGACTAATATAAATTACAATATATATTGACAAGAAATGAGAACTGAGACCTTATATTGTTGTTACACGCATTGGGGTGGAATTGGGAGAAAACTCACCTACTTAATTTTCTGACCGTAATTTTTTCGTTGTTGCATAGAGCCATTTTGTATATATTTGTGATCCAAACAATTGTAGCATCAAATTTCTGTTGATGTCCAAAATCATTTTTAATCTTGAAGATATATCCCATAGCTCAATTAGAAATGATGACATTTTGAAGATCCAGTATTTACGAGCACTTTTTAAAGATCCATTTGCAGTATAATACCTTAGGGGTTGAAATAACGGATGTTGTCTCATCCCCCCCCCCATCCTTTTAATTTTAAGCTTACTGGAAATCAATATTCTGAGGTTGAAGCAGTCATAAAACTTTGAGTGATATTGGAACAAAGTATCAGTGTAGCAATGTTATTTAAACATAAGTCGTAAAGTAATTGCTCATCACTGAACAGATGAAAGAATGTGCACATTGGATGAGGGATGGAAAGAGAGGGCGAATTAACATTTCACAATAAGCGCCAAATAGACTACGTGTAAGATGAATGAACTTAAATTTTTTTTGTTCTTACGAAACAATGCAATGGTTTTTTTCTTTCTGTCAGCTACCTTTACATGACACTTAATATATGCGACAACCAAGAATAAAACAACGACTTTGAACTTTTCAAGGGAAAAGATCAAATCCTTTATAAATGTTAAGGTGGCAATGGATTAACAACCTCTACAACACAATGTCACTGTCCATGTCTTTACTAGTTCTCACAACGTAACATTCAAGAATGCAGTATCGAATTTTCCCGCTGGCTGAGTCACGTACCAGGACGTGGAGAAAATTGTACGGCAATCATAACCATTTAAGAGAAAACAAAAGCTGTTATTTTACAGCTAAAATCTTGGTATTAGTTCGGAGATCTTCAGCAGCCTTTATCTAACAATATGTAGTTAGTTAGAATTCTCTCATCAGTTTTTCAATAAGAATATGAAGGCAGGAGTTTCAAATGTGGAGATGATATTCGAGATTAAAAAAAAACCATTTAGAAAACAAGTTATAATAATGATATAACTTCTCTCAGCTTTTCACTAACTGCTAGTTAAATCACTCCACGTAAGTTTAATATTGTCTTTACCCTCTGAGTCAAGTAATACCTGCCAAGTCCTGATGAAAAGTATTTAAAAGTTTTCGAGAATTTCCGATTCTTAAATTCTGAACGGTTTGTTCACCAACTGAACATGTCTGTTCGTTAATACAAGCTCGGATTTTTAAAACAATATTTACAAAAATAAAGCAAACAGAGGTTATATTTTGTTTAGATGGTACAGGACTAATATTCTTTTTCCTAACATATTGTTGTCGATATCATCTAAGTGAGGCAACCAGGGTAAACCAGGGGCGCACAAGTTTGTCGTGATCTATTAGTTCTGGGCAAGACGTTCTCAGTACCAGGCCATCCAGCCAAAGTGTACAAAAATTTGGGCCTAAGTTTCATTTTGATCTATCTCTTCCGATTCTTGGTATGAGTTAGAACATTAGCTAGCTCAAAAATATTTTTGAGTAAAGGGTCGTCCTTTTCCACGCTATTGTTAAAAGTACAGGGTGAGAGGTATGTTCAGTTTTGGGTAACTGGCCTAGGTTTAGACCGTCTCGGTTCTAGGCGTTCACCATTCATTCTCTTATACCACCAACAAACCAGATTGTATTGTGTGTTATTTATTCTCAACGATTTGCTGGGTCTAACTTAGTAGAAGTGGCGCTCCGTTCCATGGAGAATTTTCTCGTGCTGACAATCACAAAGAGGTGTCTAAGGGCTTAATAGAATTTTAGAAATTATTGATTACGGGTTCTTGAAGTGTTAAGATTTTGACGTATGCCCGATTTTTCATTCGTTGCCTCCCGTATATAATTACAAGAAAAGGAGTTGATGATTTTCGTTTTTATTCACAAAATTCTAATTGAAACTAATAGTTTTGATGACGCTATCTTGCCAAAAAAGATCCAGAGCCACATAAAATGTCAATAAAATTTTGAGCTATAGACCAAACCGAGAAAAACAACAGTACGTTTCTAAAATGCATAATTTGTGGATAGAAGAAGAATGCGTATTGTGAATTGCAGTTTTTCTTTAACTTTTGAACCTAAGAATGCCATTTTTCTTTCTTCTGAAACCATTAGGTACTTCTACGTTCAGCTCCTGTCTTCAGACCTACAGAAAAGGCAGAATGACACTAGTAATGCTAACGTTTTGAGATGTGCTCTCTTTGTTAGGATATGTTCTATGAAGTCTATTCCATCATTTTTCAGTACATCCACTTTTTCAGTAATCGTTTATGCTGGGCAAAACCAAGGCAAGATCATCAGCTCAAATACTTTATCCTCCTATTTGTTCAGAGTTCATGACATAAATACGTTTACATAGTCATTGTTCTCAATTTTCTTTAAAAAAACATGAACAAATAGAGCTTCAGGGTTCTTATCTTGATTTTTCTCCGATTTCGCAAGAATCGCCACCTACTGAGAAATCTACAGAGGGTGGGTGAACAGAAGTATTTGACCTGTACCACTCTCTGTCATAAAACAACCAGGACATTAATTTTGATCAATAGAGAGGCGAAAACCTGGCGGCTCGGAGAGGAATTTGTTGTTTCTTATTCTAAAACATTATTATGAACACAAGAGTTGGCCGAGAAAAAAGGCTTCACAGAGCATCGAGATCGATCAGTCGATCTCGATTTGTGAAATTTCTTTTTTCATGTTGATTAAAGTGACACGAAGGATCGTAGTTGCCATCAAAACGTCTCAAAGCTAAATGCTGTTACTAATCAAATGACTGGGCATTTCAATGACAAAACAAGAAAATGCACTGGGTAAATCTTACAGCAATGCACATTAGATGTACTTATTTTTATTATTTTTACAATGTACAATAGTTTTAAGACAATGGAAATGTTTGTCTCTTGTAAGATAAATTAAGTAACACTCAGAATGGAGTAGCTGAAACAAGGATGAAAGGGTTGAAGGTGTAGCAGCCAGTAACAAACACTTGCATGGCTAGGTCACCTACCTCGAAACTTGAGCTCACAAATATGTCAGTCTCGAAGACCGATGCACAATGTCATATATTGATTGTCATTCCCCAACAATATCTTTTAAAGTAGATCAGTGATGTAAACTTTTGCAAAGCCTATGAGTTCCAGGTATTCTTGTTTCTTTATTGGCCAACTTGTTTGAAACGATGTAAAAAAATGTTGTGTTATTTCCCACAGTTCGATCAATGTTGAACAAAACTTAAATCCGTTCAACAAACTGTATTCCTCGTTGTTAATTTAATCAAGTTTTGAATCTTTGAATAGTTCATCTTTAGTACATGTACCTCGATTACCATAAAAATTGAGAGCCTTAGTTCAATATGAATTAAGACTGGTTATACAATTATTTGTATTCTTAACAAAATTCCAATGGAAAAACATTTTGTTTGCCTATAAAGTTTATTATTTGACTTTATTCAAATTTCTTAGTTTTTCAGTGAGCTCTTTTATCTGTTTAAAGTTGCACTACAGAGACTGTATAAAAATATGAGCAATAATGAATTATTGTTTTTCAGCTGCTTTGCTCTTCTAAATACATACTGCTAAATATTAGATAAAACATTAAATCAATGAAAATTATGTTATTAGGAATCCAACACGCTTGTAAATGAACTTTTAACAAAATCTCTTTTAGCATGACAGCACAGAATCTCGCCGCTTAATTTCATGAAAACCTTCCTATGTAGGACCACGTGAATCATGTTTGTAAAATTCTCTTTTGTCAGCTCAATTGAATAGAGTAAATGTCTATAATGTTCCTACTGTGATTCTCTTTCTTTTCTTTCAAATTTACGAGACATAGGCAGACAAGGTTAGAAGTAAGCTACAGCGCTTTCAGAACGGTGCTGCCAGGTTACCGTGGTGACGGAAAAAAGAGAGATTATATTACTTCTATGCTAAAGAGTTGCACTGAATTCCAGTAAAACTATGTATGTCCTACAAGGATGCAATTTTATATCATAAATGCACCAATGGCAGAGCTCCTTCAAGTACAAGTGATTTGATCGAACTTCATGTATAATTTGGTTGCCTTCGATCCGTGCACAAAGCTCTAAGAAATAATACTTCATTGATATTGTATTTCAACCCCTCTGCATCACCCTCTAGAATACTTTGCCTTTAGATCTACCATTGACATGATCTGAACGTGAGTTCAAAACTGGTTTAAAACCGTATCCCATGAAATGTTATTTAACAATTGAACTTCCAACTCTGTACATAATGATAATTATGGTCCTTTAAGTTTATTTTTCTAATAGACCAACTGGCTGAATGTGTGCTTTGCATTTATGGTGTTATGTCGGCCAATGGCTGTGTCCGCCTAGAGCTATAGTAGTGTATTTAAGGATTGAGCGGACTATACATGATCTACATTATATTTATTTATGTTATTAACGTTACTTTTATTATTAACAAATGTCCAGTTAATTGAAGCACTGAAAGAAGTAGGAACGAAAAAACAACAACAACAACAAAAAAAACGAACAAAAACATCAAGAAACAAAATAAACAAACAAACAAATAAACAACAACACAAACACAATAAAACAACATCCAGGCTTAAGACAAACCATTTCGATTAGATTGCTGTTAGTGTGGCAACCAATTTAAAAAAAAAAAGATAACAGTTGTCAAACAAAAAGAAAAAAAAAACACCTGTCGGTGATTGACGTATCTGATGTCAGCTATTTCTGGGGTTTCGTGGTATCGTATACATGTCTAGCTTTGTCAACCAGTGCGCACACAAAGACAAGTCTGTCTGAATACCAGGGCAAGGGAACTCCAGAGCGTGACTTGAGCCCAGAGCTAACATCCTGCAGCTCTATTATTGTGGTAGTCGTAATGGGATAAGTGCCAAAGATGTTAACGACTCATTCAATACAGATGGCTATGTTTCTATTTTGATATGTAATAACATGAAGATCAAAGAATTCAATATTGCCCTGAAGATAACTTGCACTGGCAGGTTTTCAACTTTAAGAATTAATTATCTGAAACTTCTTTGCATTGATGTGCAAGACAGTCTCAGATAAAAATATCCAACAAATAAACAAACAACAATACCAAGTTCTGTAGACACGCTAAAATAAATGAGGCATTCTAGAAAAATGGAAATTTTATTAAAATTTTAGATATTTTTTTAACATAATCCGTAGCCAGTTTAAGATTAAATACAGCTTTTCCAAAACATATCTTCTCTTTTCTAAAAAGCAATAACTTCAAAACAAACACTGGTTATAATAATTATGATCTAAATGCAAAATTTAAATATGCGATAGAATAATAAATGCGATTTGATGGGCGGTCTGATTCATAACTTACCAAAACTAGGCTACCTTTTACTTGGCCACTCATAGTATCATTGGTGCTGCCTGTGTTTATTCAAGTAAACAGATATCCACCAGTTAGAATGAATGCTTCACTGCCAAGTTTACAGGTTTAACAGACTGTTTCATCATCTCAAAACCATCTGCTAACTTTTTGCGGCCAATACTGATTTACACCTCTTATTCTATTTTTCTCTTCCTATTTACTCCTTTTTTCATTCATAGTTATCTCTCTTTTCTATTATATCCTTCATTACAACAATCTCTTGAAGAGTCTATGATGGCACTTTAAAAAAATGGCATATCTATTTAATTTTAAAGACCTCAACACAATTCTTTTTTTTCGCTTCAGGTTATCTAATTATGGAATGTTAATTCGCTTTGATAGTCTATGAAGATACTGTTATTATATGAAATTATAACTCATGAGTTCTATGGAAGAAATGCTTTCTAGACTACAATTGCTTTGATTTTACTGTTAACAGCAAATGGGCTATTTAAAAACATCTCCGTGAAAGACAAAGTCAATGTATGTACGATTAAAGTTAAGAAATCAACAATAAAGAAACCAATAATCGATATTTTGGACAAAGAAAATAGATAAACATAATTATTATGATGTATAAGCAATTTTTTACTAAGTTTTCGGGATGATCACATAAAACATATGGTTGTCTACATCCTATTAATTTTCTAGAACTTAATACGAGTATAGACTAAATCGTTTTTTTTAATGCTAATTCTACGAAAAAAAAATTGAAATTGCCACCTAGAATTCTCTCTCTTTGGACGCCTGTCACCAGCTGCTGTAGCTTTGCATGTAAAATCTTCTAAGTATTTATATGATGCCGAAATCGGAAATGGATTCATCATCAGCAATCAGTTATAAAAATAATGATGTTTTAACTTCTCTCTTTTTGTCATATAAGCCAAAAAGATAGCCTTTCCCTTCACACACAAACATACGCCCATTATTGTTTGGCAGGTCGTGTTCCAGCTTTGATCCACATTTTTTTGTGCGCCTAATAAAAGAATCAAACTTACTCGAAAACGCGCAATTTTTACACATGGCCGTTTTTTATTATGATGCCTGTGTAAATATCTTGCTCATACTCGTTTTTTTTTTTTTAACATATCGAGAGTTACTTGTTTAAAATTGACATTCACCAAAGCTATCGGCATGGGTTTCCTATCTTAAGTAAGGTGCCTGATAAAAGTAAAAGACTAAACCTGCAGTGAGTAACTGTATCAGAAAATAGACTGGGATCAGACAGGCTTGTTATCATAATTATTGGAAGACTTAAGCGATAGCATTGAACAAGTTAACCTATAATGGTTTCATAGGTAGAAGAATTGGGAGTATATTTTTACAGTTTTTGCTTATACAATGACGGCTACAGCCAAGCAAAACTTTATTTTATTATTATACCTGATATTAAAATCTTTAGTTTCAACAATTTCTACTTTGAACTAATTGCTGTCAATTTGTATCAATCAGTTTACCTATGTCATGTAACCTCTATTCGATGCAAACTTTACTTTCGAATAAAGCGACGATTCAATTTTTACCTCTGTCTTACAACTAACAAAACTGTTCGGGCTTCGAACAATCTGTCATCATTTTGTAAGCGACCCAATTTACGGTGTGCTCATATAGCTGTCTGCTTTCTTTCCTCCACAGGCAGTACAGTGCAATTAGACAATGCATTACCTGGAAGTCTCAGCTGCAGACTTTGCTAACCTAAGACTAAGTTTCAAAAAGATTATAAACGCGATGGTGGGCTTAAATCAACTTACTTTGTAAATGAGCTTTATTTCAAATTCAAGACAAAAATGTAACACATGCCTAATTAGCGACGTGCTTGAAACATAAACATGAATTAAATGTAAATTTGCATACCAAATTAGTTATTTCAGAGTTGAATTAATGATTGAAAAGGAAAACACAATGGTACCGCTAAAGAAAGTTAAGAGCCTTAGGCTACACAATGATTTAAGATCTTAGATAATAGTTCTAATTTTATTGAGGCCACTACAAGACTTTCGCATTGGAGACTTTCGCTTTTTTAAAGTCCCAAGACCGGTATGATATTGGTTTTGATATTATGATCATAATTTTATGTGCGTCTTTAAAAAACAGGGTGAGAGGAAAATATATTGGTTGAAAGATTTTAAAGGTATGAAATCAGCATTGGAGAGAAGTTCGCTCGAAATGTTTGCCTTGACTCGAACCTTCGACTTACAGTAGCTTTAGCACCCACCGAAGTTGGCAATTTAGAGAAACAAAGCTTACACCATTTCGTCACTACGGCCCTTTAAAATAAGTTTCATGACGAAGGTCTCTGCTTAGCCTCTTTAAGCGACTTCCTTACTTAAATAGGAAGATCCAAATCGTATCTAGTCGCTTTTGGGCTTCTACTTAATAGCACTAACTTTGAAAATCTGACGTAAGAGACAACCATTGTTAATTCTATTTACAAAAATATCTGTCCGAAACAACGCCTGTTTACGTCAATGATCCCACAGTTAACGGGGGAAAAACGGCGCGAGATTTTTTAGGTTCGCCTATAATTATAGCTTCAGTTGACGTCTGAACTCACACTTTAGCGCCTGGACAGATGGTTTGCATTTACAAAATGATATATTATAATTCGACTAGAAACGTCACCAAAATTATGAGAAAGTAAATTAAATTCTCAGTTCATGGAAAAGAAACAGTAAATACGGAATGGAAGAAGAGGCACCAGACTTATATATTACAAAAGTTACATCTTTAATGTGTATAGAAAATATTCTCCGCAATGGTGAAGGGTTGTAAAAGAAAAGAGAGATCTAAAAGAAAAACGAGTCAATCAAAATAATACCATTGTATTTTATGCCTTCAGTAAGCTTATGAGTAAGGAATATTCTGCGCAGCAATGGAGGATTTCCCAAATCGTATTATACGAGACAACCCAGAGCTATAAAAAAATTAAGTTTTAGAGGCACCAGCTTCTAAAAAGTTACACAGACATATTTTTTAAAATTCTATTGAGGTATAGGAGAGCTCTTTTACGACATTTAAAATCTGAACCGGCATCAACATCTAGACATAAATTCGAATGGTGTATTCAACAAAACAAATTTTCATCGTGCATTCTAGAAGGGTGCGCTGGCAAAACAATTAAATTTACTAAGTTTCTTGATGCATCTTTTCTTGGAAATTCCCGCTCTAGGGTATCAAGGTGAGAGTTCGTTTACCAAAGTTGCCGTGTTTACAATAATACAAAATAGAACATAAAAGCTTACGCTTTGATTTGGAGAATTTGGGAACATTAAGTTAAGACAGAAGAATGGAGCCGTAATTCAACTTACACCATATACATGAAAATACGAAAAGTTATGTCTAAATCGTAAAGCTATGTCTAAATCTAGATATTATTTACATGTAATCTACACAGAGATCTAAAACTACATGTAGATCTCAACCTCGGCAGTTCTAAGCTATCAAACTTTTGACGAATTTGGTAACACAACCTCATTCAGTTTTTTTCTTTCTTTTGGACTCTAAGGGTGAGTTTTGAGTACAGCCATAGCTATCCGTTGGTGTTATCATAGTCCGTTCTTGCCGTCCGTAGAAGGGTCAAGTTGGCTAGTCTTTATAAAGCTAACAATCTTGTTTTTATACCTTTAGCCTTTTATATTCAGATGACGTGAAACCTGAAACAAAATCAAGCTTGACCGTCGCCAGGCCTTTAAAGTAAAAAAAAAAAGATGTATGTGATAAAAATCCACGATTTAAACTGTATTTAGAATTTTAGATATTAGTGCTCTTTAGCTATAAAATGGCTATACATTTTTGAATCTTGTTCTTTTGTAACGAGTTTTTTAACACGACATTTACAGATTATTTGTATACCATTAAAATATAATACATTTACTGGTCGATTTTTTAAAAGCGTTCCAAACTGAAAGTGTTTGCCGACCTAGATAGGCATATGCCTTTAAAGCTAATGAATTGTGATCCAATACCAATCTTTAATTTTTCTCTTGAAAAAAAAAAGAAAACGAAAATGTTAAAATCAGCAGGTGCGGCTGCTCTCTCATCAAGGCTTTTACGAAGCTTCACTGTTATCTCTCGTGTCATGGCAAATCTTTAATGAGCAGATCATTACCTCCGAAAAGAGAAATGCTAATGGGTAGTGATACTTCGTAGTAACCCTTGCTACCTCATACAATGTCATTGAGGATTGCATGGCTTGGGGTGGAGAGGCTACTTATACATGCAAAGGGCGAAAGAAGAAAGGACTGAGCCTGCATGATTTTCACAACATTATTCAAAACAGTAGAAGATCATAACATCCTCCTGGATACGGTAGATGGCTCATGTTTTATGCTGTATTCTACGTATATACAATACACAGTTTTTTCTGCACTTCGATCCAAACCTTTGGACTCTCAAAACACGCTTGGAAGACTAGCAAGGATATTTTGTACAATTGATTTGGTTTCACCTTTCAGCCTATACTCCATTGGGAAAAGGGACCATCGCAACATGCAGCCGCTGTATGGCAGCTAAAGACCAACGGATAATAAATGTGCAGAAACTATAAGTTTTATAAATAGAGAAATTCGTAACTGTTCTAGGTTGTAAGTTCAATTCTCAATCACGTGCCATTTCGTAATTGCCTTGGAAAAGTGATTTATCCAATTTTCCCTCAGTCTACCCACTTGAAAATGGGTACTGGTTATAGGCGATGTTTGAAATTTGTGGAATGCTAGTAATTGAGCTCCTAACAAGCAGCCGTACTGTAATGCTCTTAAATACGAGTTGAATTTGCTGTGGTGTGTAATAACCTGCTGGTACAAAGGTCTAAAGTTTTAAGACTGCCTTCAAGTTTGACGGTGGAAAACTATAACCATCTTTCTTTCTTTCCTCGTTACACTTTACACGCCATATTGTTTTCAATTTAAGATAAAGAAAGAAGGCGACAGAAAAAGGGAGAGGTAAAGTCAGAGAGAGAGAGAGAGAGAGAGAGAGAGAGAGAGAGAGAGAGTTCAATACAATTAAATCGATATATAAGTTGTTTTTTTTAAAATAAACTATGTGTGCGTAAACCGATTGAATAAGGTTCTGCGACAGGATTCTGCCGATTAATACATGTTTTGAACTTCCTCACGGACAGCGATTAAAACAGCGCCACATTCTAGACGAGATTTAATTAAATCGTTAAGGCAAAGGTGAAAGTCACAAAACCCAGAACAGGGCAATATCCACTGTTATATAAGCTAAAGAGATTTACTAGTTCACCAAACGTGTATATCAATTACATTCTTTCTTCTTTAACATGTGTGAGCATAACTTTTTTTTACAAATAGTACTCACATTTAACAATAAATTTAAGATTATATAATGATCTATATTGATTAAAAGTTGAAAACTAGTAACTAAAAAAGCAACAACTACCGTGAAAAATTATAACAATAATAGTATTAATATAAGAAAATAATATTGGCAATAATTACTACTAACAATACTACAAATAATATTACTACTGCTGCTGCTGCTACCACCACCACCACCACCACCACCACTACTACTACTACTACTA